>MJUU01004204.1:30581-76487 GCA_002080025.1 Modiolus philippinarum
AAGTTACAGAAGTAAACTAATAATTATTTGTTTCACTTTGTAAATTAATAATTATCTAATCAATATTTAATCTGATTACATTAATTTCTAACATAATGGTATCCTTGTTTTGAAAATTAATAATTAAATTTTAAAAAGTATGGACAAGTAAAGCTGTACCCTGGAACTACCGTGACTTCGATTTTCTAATGATACTATTCAAACAATTCGGTTGTTAAATAACATAAAGAATTTTTGGATGATTGATAAAATTCCTATGTATTTTTAAATCATAATTTTTTCCTTCATTTAAAACAACAAAGAGTTTTGTGTAAAAAAACATAGGTTTAGCCTAATTTTATCATGATTGTATTTCTTCAATTATTATTATAGTCTAATGCAAACTTTGTAGAACCAGACACGAATCTGATAGAACAAATCTCTTTTATTTAGTTTGTAATCATTTTATTAAAAACAAAACTTAAATAGTGAAAAAATGAGTTTAAAAACGTTACAAAATATCATTTTCACTAACTTCCGATCATTTTTGTCGATCCAGTAGGGTTATGAGATGTGTCAACTTTCAGATTCAATATCTCCGAAACTGCACGGTAGAATTTCACCTTGCTCGGTAAATATTTGTATTAATGCTTTAAAAGCGTAATTATAAAATTTCAGGTGTGACCGTCAACCCAATTAAGTTACAGGTGTAAAAAATCAGCAACAGGTGAACTTCCTTGATTTTTTGAGGAAACTTGCGACGTCATACTCGGAAAATCGAGTAAACAAAGATGGACGACCCTTCCTCAGAAAACCAGGGTCGCCCAGACCCGTTCTGACCTGATTTTTTACCATCCAATGCAGGTCATGACCAGATTTTGGGTCATAGAAGGTTGACAGCTATGTTCATAACATAATGAAAGATATCATTACAAAGATGGTGACTTCTGCTTTTTATCAAAATTAAAAACTTAGAAGAAACTGTGATTTATTGATTTGAATATCCATCAGTGGAAATGTGGATGTGACAGTTGTGAGTTGATGATGAGAGGCCAATTATATTGTCATATGACAAATCTGGGATTACTGAATTCTAAAACATCTGTGACACAAACAACACATGGAATTACGCACTATGACGCCTTTAAATATGCTAAATAACAGTAGAATGATTAAAGGGATATATTCCATGGGCGCAGACATCTTTATAATTTTAGGGTCAGCTGAGGTTAGATTTAGGTATAGCCAATCAATGGGGATATAACAAGTGGATTGGCCAATCAAAGGGAACCTTATTTAACGATTTCGGAAATTGTTTCAAAATGGATGCTGATTAAGTTGATTACTTCAATGTTCATGCTGATTTTATCGTAATCCTTCAAGATGATATCAATTTTAGCCTTCTCCCCCACTGATTCAATCGTGAATACAAACATTGATTATGACGAATACTTAGATGATGACATTATTTTCTATTCTGTTTTGTATTCTAGTGTTACTGTTTTGTTTGCAATGGCAGTTCTGTCAAAATTTTTAACTAATGAATTTCGATTTGGATTTAGATCTGTTTTGAGTTTAGCAGTTTTGTTCTTAGGTGAACCGTTATGCCAATTCTTCATTAAGGGTCCGAGTGGCGTATTTGCATTTGCTATGTGCTGCCTGGTTATTTATTCCGTCTTGCCTGCCAGTCATCTTCCAGTTGGTAACAAAGCAGTACTCGTGACAGGTAATTGCATATTCTATGCTTTAGGCACGGACCATTTGATTTCGGGGGGAGATGGGGGGGGGCTGGGATTTTTACCTGAGCCAGAAATTTTTTTGGCCCGCTTCGTGGGCCAGTTAATTTTTTTTCCACTCTACACTAAGCTAGGAAATTTTGTTGAGCAAGGCTTTTTTTCTGATGGACAATGTCAGAGCCATATTATTTTTTTTCAACCAAGGTGCTGGTCACAAAATTTTTGGGCAAAAATCGCCAGAAAATTTTATTCTTAAAAATACCAGCCCCCCCCCCCTTGGAAATCAAATGGTCTATTCCTTAACAGAACACATCAATAGTTAAATTTCAGTGCCATACTAACTGACCTTATTATGTAATATCTTCTCATACCAAATATTCATCCGACATGACATCACAAAGCCGAATTGACCAATAAGATCAGTTGATTGTAATCTTATCTATAGGTGGTGATGTGATCATTGTTTACCTATATAATTTATGTAAAAAAAAAATGATATTTTAAATTGCAATATATTTGGTGTTATAATAATTATGATCTTTAATTCGGATATGATGTTAATATTGATGTTCTAAATGCATATTACGAGTTTCATTTAAATATCTTGAAAAATGAATGAATAAAGAAATAAAGTTACTTAGTAATACAGTGAAATGTGGACTTTTTTCACCGCCTCCACTGATAAAGTGCCTAGATGTCCTGATAAGGGAATTACACTAGAAAAATAATCTTATGAAGATGGACTTTCACCACATGATCATCAATGATTTCCAAATAAAAGAAAAAACAGATTTTGCAGATGTGCATATAATTATGTATTGAATTAATATGCATTTTTATGAATTAATCAGAAGAGAAATCAGCATTTATAGCAAATTCAATAACAAACAGTTTTTTTGGTGTAAATGTGGAACATACATGTAATCACTGATTTTACAAGTAAAATTTATATCAGGAAAGTATGAAAAACTTAAAGGTCAATACATTTGTATTTTATTGAAAATTTAGTCATGCAAGTTGTTCCTTGAAAAATTTAGTGTTTTGTAAGGGGGAAACGATTTACTGTTTGTACCGAAATCGCAGTATTTTTTATGACGGTTCCGTTTACGATATTGGATAGGCCGCTTACAATACCAACAATACACCTCTATTTAAATGTACATGTGCACTGAAAAAAAAAATATTGTCGCCCTACTTTTTTTAGCATTTTTTTCTATTGCAAAATAAATCATTCTTTACGTTTTTAGAATAAATCATTCAAATAATTCTGATTGTTTCAATCTCCTGTGTTTTCCGCGATGTCATAAGCGACCTCAGTTTAAATGGCGGTGGAGTTGTAAGGACAAAATAATTGTAAAATATATCACGGTATGTATCTTAATGCTGGTAGAATAACGCAATACGTATCGCTTGCAAAAAAGGTGTATCGTTACACCCCTAGTGTTTTGCTCATCTGGCTATAGCCAGTGTTAGCTTTTGCCATTACTTTGCATCATTCGTCCATCCTGCATAAACTTTTCATTCAAAGATCTTGGGTGGTCCCCTGCAAAAAATTTGTTTTTCAGGTCCATGCTATATCCAGAGACATTGAAACACAGAGAGTTATGAGATAAAGAACAACAAATGGCCACAAATTAGTACATTCTTTTTGCAATGTACACTTCTTACAATTTTTATCCTAGAAAAATAAAAAAATAACACATTATCCAACTCCAGAATGATTCCCACTAAGATTTTCATAATTATTTTCGATATGAAAAGGAAAGGAAATGGGGTAAATGTCAAGGAGACAACATCCCATATCCAGTTTAGAATTTTGAATCCATGACATACATGGCTTTGAGTTGTTATTACTCCCCTTTTGGTCATTGTCTCTTTGACACATTCCCCGTTTCCCTTCTTTTTCCTGTGTATGTAGTCCCTCAATCATCATTCAGATACACTTACAGTACACACAGAGTGTTTCAGTTGCAAGACACCTTGGTAACAACGACAATTGCTGGTGAAATGCTGTTGTTTACACTGACATTTATGACCTGCCAGTATATTTCTATGTTATTAACAACAAGAAGTTTGCTGGTGTTTACAATGACATTTGCTGGTGTTTACTACTGTGTGAAATATGTCGGACCTGAGTGTTTTGTTACTGAAACACTCTGTGTGTACTGTACAAAAAACATGACATGTAAGACAAGAATAGATGTATTTAACATGTCTAATGCTCATTATTAATTTTTGATTGATTGTCCATTTGTTAATAGGATGTGATAGTGGATTCGGTAACAGTTTAGTAAAGAAATTGGACAGTATTGGTATGAGAGTATTTGCTACATGTCTAAGTCTGACTAGTCCAGGAGCTGTATCATTGCAATTGTCCTGCTCACAAAGGTATTATTTATATACATTTAATGTATCGGTATTTGAAATAAATTGAAACTTGAGATAACATCAAGAGACATGAATTTCTTATCATTTCAATAGATTACATGTTTATGATATTAATTCAGAGAAAATATTTAAGATTTTATAACAGTCACATTGTACACTGTTGATTTCATTACTTTAAATGCTAAAGAAGATTTTCAAGTTTATTTATTTTCAATTATACACAACATGTAAGTTTGTTTAACTGCATTAAAATGAATGAAATTAAATCTGTAAGAATGTAGGTCAAAAGAATAAGTAAATGATTCAGATATCTAGAATCTCACACCTTTGAAAGAAAAAGATCATTTTAATCTAAAATATAAAACATTTAAAAAATGTAAGACTGAGAAATTCTAGGCACACACAAATCTCACACACACACTAGGTTGTCTGTGACAAGGCTAATCTCTGTGCAAATGATACTTAAAAGTTTTTGCTATGTAAAATTATTCTAATGTTGTATTGTTTTTATTGTTTATCTTATTTTAGAGTGCATTTATTACAACTAGATGTGACTTGCCAGAAAGACATTGAAGTCACAGTAGAATATGTAAAACAACATGTTGGAGATGAAGGTATATTCAATCACTACATGCATTTATAATAAAACATTAAATTCAAACTTAAATATTCTCACGACTATAGCTTGATTGGTTTATCCATTTCAAAGCTTTGCCTATTAACCTTAAATTTCTTTTGTATGTGTATTTAGGAGCATGCAGATGAAAGTTTTATAAAATCTTATTTCATTACATTCCTTTGGTATTCTGCTGCTGTTCTTGTTTTATTTCATAAACATATAAAGCTTGTGTTAAATGGGTAAAAATTCAAAGGAGTAAATTGTTTTGTCTTAAAAAAAAAACATTTTTTATGCCCCCACAAAAAAATTTTGCTGATGTAGTTTTAACATAGAATGTTGTACCACCATTCTGTCATATCGTAAAACCACAAGAAACAGATCTCCTTTACCTTTTTGAGTTTTTACATTTGAAATTGACTTATAGTATGAAGTTTACCTTGATGAGTTACAGATAAAGTTCTTGTTTGTCTTCAATTTTTGTACGAGTTATTGCACTTCCGACTTTAAAATTTCATGAAGTAACATTTTTCCAGATTTTTCAAAGACTGCTTGAGATGTTGACTTGGTGTTTTGTATGCGATTTACAGATCAAACTTCAGTTTTGTCTTAATTCATCAATCTTTGTTAGAGTTATTACCCTTTTGATGTCAAAATTGTTTCAGTTCTTGACTTGCTCGAGATATTTGCTTGCTATTTGTTATTTTAGTGTGTGATAGTGAAGAGATTTTGTATTTTTACATCAATTTTTGTCAGAGTACAAATGTAATTACCCTTTGGACTCACAAGATTTTATGGGAAAACATCTGCTGACTTTTTTGAAGACTGCCTGAGATATTAGATTGATATATTGTATATGACTTGACCCTTAAGGTTGGTCATAATTCTTTGATTTGTGTAGGAGTTTCCTCGAATAAGATAGGGGGTATTCATATTGTTCTGACTCAAATGATATTTGTCATAAAACTTATTTATTTCAATATGTCCGTCAATTACAGTTAGCTCAACGCGAACTGATTCTCTCTCTCTTATCACCGATTTTGGTGTAACACGGTGTTACACGATTAATTTCAGATAAATCTACAAGATCCCTCCCAAACTCTAATCTCAACACCGCGAGTTTTATTGCTGTAGAGGGCAATAAAACTTGTGAATGTTAATTACCTGTCCGATTGTCAAAATACAATGATTGACATGTTGCAAGTCAATATTTGTTACGGTTGTGGAAATTTCAACATCCTCGCTGTTAATGACAAATTATTTTCTTGAAAATACATTTTTCAGGAGTAATATTTTGATAACTGCCATGTCAAAACATTTTAAAAAGAAATTTATTTGTATTTCTGCATGAAATTGAACGTCTCTAACATGTGGTTTTCAGTTGTTTCACTTGAGAAACATTCCGGTCTCAACTTTGGATTAATACATTTTACAGAAACAAAATGTGCTTAAAACTTTAAACTCAATATAAAAATAATTAAGAATTTAGCATGAGTCCTTCTAAAGGACATTCTTTGTACTCATACATTCCTTCCATACTTCAAATTTTCCAGATTTTCTGAAATCCTGTTTCAAAGTGAATCAAGCATAACCAACAGGTAAAAGTCTAAAAATAGAATCTGTGACAAAATACATTTACAGATTTACATAATTTTTATGAACCAAATGAATTTTTTTATATGTTTTCTTTAGTTTTAAAACCTTTTTAACCATTTCTTTCATAAAAACAAGCAGCAATTTTATTTACCAAAACATCCACGTGGATCTTTTGTCAGTAGAATCTACGGGGAATTTCATGCCGATTTTGTTCAAATTATTTCAAAAACAAATTTATTTTTTACTTTTAATTACTACCTTTAGAAAAAATATAATTTTTATTAAAACTTGATTGATGAAATGTCAATGACCTGCTATTTATGACCTGTGAATACCGACAAAAGATCAAAGGAACACAGGTAATAAATTTCGCGGTGTTGGGAGGATGTTCGTTTTTTAGGGCAATAAATGACACGCTTATCCGTGTGATTCCTCCAAGACAACACCGAGTATTTTTCGGTGAAAATCGGTGTTTAGCAGTGTCCCACCAGGAAATTACTTGGTGTTGAGAGACAGGGAATCAGTTCGCGTTGAGCTAACTGTACCTCATACATGCATTTGGGTTATAACTTAGATAAAGAAATTTTGCTTGGAAATTTAACACTTACCATGCGGATCCTGTCTTTTGACTTGAAGCAGTCATACTTCAGTGGATCACCTCTTAGAGTTCCCAAAACCTACCCAGATATATTTTTTTGCACTTGTAACATAGAAATAGCTATTTCCTACAATATCACATATCAAGAAAGGACAATTTTGCCAGTCCTAGGTACATTCTGCATGGAAAACCTAGGCTGTAAATTCAATAGTGCAAAATATTCCCATATTTTGGAAGGGGTGGGCTCCATTTTTGGGCAACCAGAATGCAAAACTTCATCCCCTATACTCCAGAATGATAATATGATATCATATCTATCACAGGATAAAAGTGTCAGTCCCTCAGGTGCAGGGGAAATCACCACTTCATGAAAAAATGTCAATTTTGAGGCCCAAGAATAATATAACCCTACACACAGACCATGCTTATACCCAACTATTCATCCTATGTAAGTAGGAATGACCCAAGAGGTGCAAAATCTTCAAAAAATACTTTGAATTTGTGATGTGTTATCATTGGCCATTTTGCAGCCCCAAAAAAAGTGGCCAAAAGGGCCAAAAAATGGCACTTTTCTCTGTGGCTACCAATATTTTGGGCTCAACACGGCCCACCTCCTCACCCCCTCACCTACACAACCCACCCCATGATCACTGATATTAGCTCTATAGTAAACAATATACATCTTCAGAATCAGTTGCTACATTTGCATATAATTTGTATAAATTTGCAAATAAATGGAAACCGCTGATTTTCCCTAAAACAAAATAGCACAAAAAGGGTTAAATGTGTCCTAAATTGAAAGTTTGAAACTGAGAACATGGACAACATCTGATTCAAGATATGATCTCTCAAAGCTACAAATGTGCAACATTTGTAAATTTTACATAAATTATGGATATTAGTTGTACAATGTTTGTCATTTATGTGAAAGAAAAGCTTTTACCTGTATGCAATTTTAGTGAATAAAGTCAGCCTTTTTCTTTCTTTTTCTGTTTAGGTTTATGGGGACTTGTTAATAATGCAGGTGTCTGGTATTACTCAGAAGTCGAGACAACTTCAGAGACCATTTTTCGTAAAGTTCTGGAAGTCAACTTATTTGGTGCTGTCAGATTAACGAAAGCTTTACTACCACTAATACGTAGATCAAAAGGAAGAATAGTCAATGTTTCAAGTCTAATGGGTAATTATAAAGATGATATAAAACAACTGCATAATTTAAATTATCAACAGGATTAAACCATGATACTTTTTCATGAAAATTGAATGTTAATTACATGTAGTTTATTTATTTTCAGAAGATGACATCCATGTGAACTTTGGAAAAAATTCTTTGAGATTTTGGTTACTGTAAACTAGGAAATATTTGCGGCAATTTAATTTTCACGATTTTTGTGCCTGGAATGAAAATAAAACAGCACAAATATACTTGTCTATTATTGAAGTAAATGGTCAATAATTTGGCAGCAGAAATTCAAAACTGCAACTAAAATCCTGTCAATATACTGTTAAATAAAGATGGGGCAAAACTTTCCGGGTTAACAGTATTTTTACTTTATAAATATTTAAGGTAGTACGGGAGTTTAAAATTGCGCATCATTCTTGCGCATGTGACTTAAAATGGAATTCACTGTGGGAACATTGCCGAAACCATTTTCAATGTCTTATAATAGTTAAATTTGATGAAATATGCCACTTTTATTAAGTAACCATGCAAAATATTGAACCTTTCAGCTAACTCATGTTCCATTAAGGGGAGATAATTTGTATAGAAATAATAGGGAAAAATGAGTTTTTTTGCAATTTATTCAAACATAAGTTCGGTGACCCCCAATTTTTTTTCAAGGAAATTGAAGGACAGTGTATATGCTATTAATTTACCAAATTTTAAAGAATTCTATCTGATGTAACTAAAATAATTTAAAATTTTGTTAAAATTCGCTAATTTTCCCTATTATTTCAACCAAAATAGCAGATTTTTACATTTCATATTTTATTCTTATATGACCGGTGACCCCTTATTTTTATTTTATTTTTTATACGCTCTAATAGCAAAGGGTAAATCATGAAAAAATCAGAAAATTCTATCTGACAGAATGTAAGACCCCCGTACCACCTTAATTTCAAAACTGATATAAAATCTTAATTAAAAATAAACAAAGTGAATCAATGCCTGCTATGTCTCTGACCAGAAGATTCCTGGGAAGTGGATACCTTAATGGTATGCGGGGTTGTTAATTAAGAACATATAATGTGTAGATCGAGTAACAACACTGCCACGGGAATGCAGGATAATTTTTATTGTTCATCGACATGCGCTGATGCTCATGGCGATGTCATTAGGATACATAAATACAAAAAAGGTTTTCTGAAGTAATAAATTCGAAATGTAAATATAATGTCACAATGGATAAGGATTGTCAATAGATACAAAACGGAAATAACTTAAACAAATTTCCCTATCAATGTAGTGTTCATACAATTTTCATACAATGGTAATAAAAGATAAAAGAATAAATTTATCATTCTGAATCAATTTAGAACGTTAAATTTATTCTTTTATCTTTTGACAATCTTTATCCATTGTGACATTATATTTACATTCCCGAATTTAGTACTTCAGAAAACTTTTTTTGTATTTATGTATCCTGATGATGGTGCCATGAGCGTCAAACATGTTGATGAACTATAAAAAATTATCTGCATTCCCATGGCAGTGTTGTTGTTACTCAATCTACACATTAATTATATTAAGTCAGTAGATGTATCTTGACACAGATGTAACTGCAAATGATCGTTGTGTTACTTCACATGTAAATGTATGTTTACTGTGTAGCAGTGATACATTAAGAAATAATTCACAGACACTCCAGTTTATCATCGTCTTACATCTGACTGGCCACTTATGTCCTAGTATTTTACCCCCTTTGTTAAGGGGTTGTAAAAAAAGGACATAAATGGCTAGCCCAGAGGTAACAATTATAGGCAACTAAAGGTCTTGTCGATACAAATATTTTAAGTACATATAAGTTTCCTATCAGAATCGAAATATTTCATGTACATGACATCCTTGGCATGGTTGCCTTTTTTCATGCTGTCATAATGGCAAAATTACTTTTTGAGGTTGGAGTAATCTGAAAAAGCAATATTCAGGGATGTGATACTTCCGCGGGTCCGATCCTGACCGATTCCGTTATACGTAATTTTATACTTCTGCCAGGCTGATTTCCAGTTATTTCCGTGGGTCATCAAATGTTTGTATCTCATCCCTGAATATATGTAGTCTGTCTTATGTTGCTCATAAGTTAAAAAATGAAACTAAAAAAAACGTTACATATTATGTTGGGCAACTGTTTGCAACCTATAGTGCAATTATATATTGTTATACAGTAAAAAAAACTTTGATGGCTCGAACACCTAAGGGACCAATGTAAACAGTTTGTGTTATTGATGTCAAACTGTGTTTATATTCCAACAAAAGGTCAAGAAAAAAGGTTCAAGGCATCAATGGTGTTCAAATTATTGCAGTTCTAGCCATCAAAGTTCAACTGTATTTTTGCTTTTATCATGTTTATGACTTTCTTTATTTGACTCAAAAGCTTTACTGACACAAGTTTCCGAAACAAAATTATTCTAATGTATACCATCTCAAATAGATTTCTTTTATATATGAAATCAATGAACCAAAATCATACTTAGGTTGAAAATTTGACATTAAATATGACACAAAAAGTCCAAAAATTGAATATTTTGGTTCAACCACTCCCTTGGGCATGTGACTCATGTTTCACATAATGAGTGATTTAATGACAATGTACTAGTAGCAATTTAACTCAGCTGAAACCTCTGGCAAGTAAACTGCTGTCTGTGGCTTATACAAAGAATTAGAACAAGACATCACTCCTTGGGCCAAAATTAAAATATTGTTTGTTTCCCCTTACCCTACCGAACCTAAAAAAAAAAGTACTTCCTACCTACCTACTCAACATTATTAGGTAAGATCGGGTAAGGGGAAACAATTTTTTTATGCCCCCAGATCGAGGATCGGGGGGCATATTGTTTTTGTCCTGTCTGTCTGTCTGTCTGTCTGTTTGTCCAAAACTTTAACCTTGGCTATAACTTTTGAACTTATAAGGTACACTTTTGATACTTGGCAAGTGTATAGGTCTAGTCAAGAGGAACATAAATATGCAAAAAAAAAATTAGGTCAAAGGTCAAAGGTCAAGGTCATATTGGTCAAAAAGGGGTAAAAATCGGAATCTGGGGGCATATGTAGTGTTTCACAAACACATCTTGTTTTAATTATGGCCTTATCAATGTTTAGGCTAAATCAGTACGATATTATTAAGACACAATGTCATGAATATTCATACATTTCATGATAAAGTACTGGTATATGTATTTTTCAGGTCGATTAACAATGGAAGGAAATGGAGCGTACAGTATGTCAAAACATGCATTATTAGCCTACTCAGATACATTACGACAAGAGATGAAGAAATGGGGTGTACATGTGTCAATAATAGAACCCACAGGATTTTTTACAGGTATGTATTATTTCAGAGGTTTGTAAAAGAAACAATATGAGTAAACTCTTGCAGCTGTCGGCATGGGGAAGCAAGTAAATAATCTAAAATATAATGCTAAAAGTTAAAAAACAAAGATGATAAAAGGCAAAAGTTTTTGGAGAGGACTCCTTCATCAAGAGATGAAAAATAGCTTGACCTTGGACAGAGACATGTTTTTCTTCAGATAGAATGATAATTCCCATACAAATGACATAAAATACAAACACGTACCGGTACATATAAATTGTCCATATAGAATTTTTTTCTCACTTTTTTGACACAACTGATATCACTGAAATAACACAAAAAAATGTAAAGTTCCAATGAAATATGTGTTTTGTTTATCAGTAGTGTATTGCTTTTATATATTTGCATTTCATTCAATGATTAGGTAGGCAGTCATTTTCAACCTTTTATTCTCTCACATTCAGTTCAAAATAGACAAGAACTCTTACCTTGAAAGTGTCATACAGTATGTGTATTATTTTCTTTACAGAAAATAATAAGGAACATGTAATTAACAGCAGGAAAAGAGAAATATGGGATACGATGGACGAAGAGACAAAAGTTACATATGGACAGAAATATTTTGACAGTATCTACCAAAGTATAGTTGAGGGATCAAATCGTTATCCTGATGACTTGACATGTGTCATTAGAGCAATGAGAAGTGGATTGTTATCAAAACGACCTCGGAATCGTTATCCATGTGGTACAGGGGCCGACTTTATTATGATGTTATATCCCCTTTTACCTGTTTGGTTAGCCGATAAATTCATTCAACTAATAAGTATAATGCCTAAAGATGTTCGTCCTTCTGCTTTAGAATAAAGCAAGATTTTTTCGCAATTATTTCATGAAAATGTATTATTTTAAACTGTGATCATGATGATTCAGATAAATTATTTTGTCAAAATTTATATGTTTTCTGGTTTCTTCTGCATAATTTCATATCTTAGTTTTTTGTGGTACATGTATTGTTTTCTTTATTTCACAAATGATTAGATGTATTGAAAAAAATAAGAAGAGTATAAAAATTTATTCAGTTATCAAATATCAATTAAGAAACTAGAAAAACTGAGAAAAGCTAATATATACCCCCTGCCCCCCAAAAAAAGATCAAATCAAAATTTTAAATAAATGGTGCACAATGGCAACATTCTGTGAAATTTCATTGAATTTCACCAAGTGGTCTAGGAGGAGTTGTCAACACAAAGTATGTACCCCTATGACTTACGCAATAATGAACGGACAAACGAACTGACACTATGATCACTATATACCACCCTGCCAAAGGGTGTATAATAAACATTTGTTAAGAAGAATTCATTTTCTAATGTTTAATTCATAGTATTGAAAACTATTTTAATTGGGCTAACAGTGTTCAAAATAATTTTCACTTTATTCCAGTTCTTGTAAATCAGGGTATTTCTCTCAATAAAGCAAGTAAGAGTGTATTTTTATATAAATTTTATATTCTTAATAAAGGGGCATTATAGCAATATACAGTATAACTAACATTTATACTTTAAACATCATGCGAGTCCAGATCTCAATCACTATAAATGGTGGATCATGGCATATGAGAACTTTTTAATTATTTATAACCTATGTTTTCACATGTATCCATCATCCAATAACATAATTTTTTCACATACATGTATAATTTAACACCTTTTATTCCAAATTTTCCTATTAACAACTGTTCATGCCACAATATAGCTTAAATATTGCTGAAGTTGGCATAAAACAACAATCAATCAATCAATTAACAAAGTAATTCACAAGGTTATAAGTAATGAAAATAATTATAAACAACACTCTGTTATCTTCTATGTTAGTTTGAAAATATTGCAATTTAGTTTAATAACAAAAAACAGGTGTTTTATTATGTAAATCAAGTTCTTCCATACAAAATGTGTCAATCGGATCTTACCATTTAAATGTTTCCAATCAATAAATTGTGATGGAAATTACATATTACATGTATATTCAAACTTGATATACACATTTTTTACCACAATACTTGAATTAAGGATGGTCACTCCTCAGATTTTTGAAATTGTCTTTGGCTTTCGGAATGCTCTTATTTTATCCACTATGATGCATTAGGAAATTTTGCAAACTTACTCTCAGGTTTCTTTTGAAAAATATATCCAGACTTACTACAGAATTTGATGAAATTCTAAATATTCCTTCATTTCATTTGAAAGGTTTAATATTTTAATGCAAAGTAAATGAAAAGTCTGTAGAACTAATTTTTCCTACTTCAATCCTCATATCTCTAAAATTGGCACACTGGCCTTTATCAATAATTTTTGCTTGAAATGATAGATGATGGATCATCTAATAAAATAAAGATATAAATTTTAACACCTTGATATTATAATTTTGAGGAGTGGCCATCCTTAAGTTCTATTTTGGGTCAAAGAGATGAAAGTTGTTATAGAGTTATACCTTTTCTGCAAAAAATGTTACAGGATATCATGCACAAATACTATTCTCTTGAGTCATAGGTCATTTTCATTGTTGCATTTATTGTTGATTTAATAACAATAATTTGACTTTATGATTGTCAAAGAAAGTGCTGTACTTTAAGCATAACGATCAAATTAATATTGTACTATGAACTATTTAAAGGGAAGATTTTTTAGATCCTCTGGATCATTTTCTGATCTTGAGATTAAATATATTCTCCACATTCGACTTACTATATTTGATTTAGATACTATATGTACAAATGTTTTTGAGATTGATACTTTGGTATGTATAGATGTATATTGTTATGATATGTGTGTAGGAGGAATACACTATATTATTGCCTAGTATTTTGATTTTTTAACACTTTTAATTTCCATGCTGAAATAGTATAAGATCATGTTTTCAGAATTTCATTGTATTTGTTACGATTCAAAAGATTATTCCAGTGACAATATACATGCATTATGATGCAGTTGTCAGCATCTTTTGTGCATAGCATAACTTTTTGCTTAAGTATGTACAACCAAATTATCCACAGCTTAAATAGTTGTAGCTATTCTGTTTTGAATAAGAACATAATCAAACATATAAATATATATCATTTTCATAATCTTTTGCGGCTACCCTTGGTATATTTACCGAAATAATCAAAGTTCAAATAAAATTATTTTCCATAAACCTTAAAAGTTTATTTCACTACAATTTTAAGGAAATACGATGTGGGAGTGATAGATGAATGATTTAGGCAAACCAATGAAAAGACACCAAATGCATTGGCGATGGATTTCTAATTTGCATATAGGGTGCTTGTTTTTTGTTTATTTGGCTGGCCAATGAGCAAACAGAAATTTGATTTGTTTACCAATTTACATTAAAATTTTGGGGCAAAAATGATAATTAATTTGCAGAACCAATATCCTTTTACCATTTACTTTGAATAAAATGAATTTGTTTACAAGTAAAAATTTTAAGTTGATACTTTATCAAGTAATTATATAATTACTTTTTTCTTCAAAGTTGAGATTAACTCCTGACCCACATGTTTTGGTTAATCTATAGACCACAGGGCATTATAACATTAGATATAGGTGTTCAGTTAAACAGGTAAACTCCCTCTTTTTCAACTGAAATTTTCTGTTAGAATAACATAAAAGGGTAATTGAAAACTTTTTCATCCCTTGTTTTAAAAATATGGTAGTGCTTGGCGTGAAGCAACAAAATAAGAGCTTTCCAATGGTGTATGCCATGTCATCTTGTAACATTTACTAAAAAGATATTTGGAGAAAGGTCAAATTTAGTTGTGGCTACTTTAGTTAATGCTGGGACTAATAAAACAGGGATTTGAAACTATTTAACAAACCAGTTTAATCGAATAAAAGCGGTGTCCCGGCTATGATTTTGGGTTGTAACTTTTGATTTACTCAACATAAAATCATTCTGAAAAATTTGCCGAAAAGCTGATTTATCGCATATTTACAACATCAAATTTTCATTCAAACAACAATGAAATTCTTATTGAAAATGGGTAATAAATGCACCATGGGTTGTTTTCTTGTGTTTAGAGGTCGTAAAATTATCGAGAAACCGTCCGATAAACAAATGACAATTATCGGTGATTAATGAGCGTCAGAACAATGAAAATAAAGAAAAATGGCTAACTTAACTCGCTAGTTTACATGTCAAATTCCATTCTACAATTACAAAATTTTACCAGGATAAAGCTCTTTGTATTGGCTTTATAGCCATATATAATTTATGCAGGAAATTTTTTAACAGTGCTGATAAATTTTGACTGATGTAACCACGCTCATACAATTTTTAGAAATAAATTTTGGAGTTCAAACACTAAACTTTTCCCAATGTATTTTAAAACTAAATTTTCAAATGAATTTAAAAAAAATATACCATGATTCGCATCGAAGTTTCATCTTTTCAATCATGTAAAATTTGTAGCATTAAATATTTTGGGGAAAATAAAAAGTGTACTGAAAAAAACATCATGAAGTGTAAATTTTCGCAGTATATTTCTAAAAAATCAAAAATTATCCAACTTTTAGAGCAAAGTTTGTGTACGTTGGAATAAATTTATTTTACGAAAAATATACTATGATTTTCAGCAATCTTTTTTCTATAAAATGGTGTACTTTGTATTAAAATAGGTGGGAAAATATAGCTGTAAAGTGTACTTAAACTTTCCTGTTTCAACAGAGAAATGCTAAAAAATGTGACGATTTACAGGTAAATCTGCCGAGACACCGAAATTATATGAAATGTGAATGTTTCAAATCCCTGTTATATTAGTCCCAGGTTAACGTTACCACGAAAAATCAGCATATTGTGTCTTGATCCATACAAGTTTGGGGTCTATACCCCACTTGGATCAGAATAAGAGACAACAAAAAGAGACAAATTTGGTGCTTTACATTTATTTTAATGTAAAGCATTAACTTTTGATGACTTTCTTTCATTGTAATCTGAGTATGTTACCTAGTACATGAATCTGAACATTTCAACAAATTTGAAGTAGAATTTACTATTATTGAGAATAATAGGAGGAAGAGACGTGAATTTTAATCATTTGATTTTAGTACTAATTTGTTACAGTGTATTTGATTGATAATTCTAAATATTAATATAACTCAAAGTTACATTTTTAAGGTATATGGAGTCTTATTTACAGTAGATTGAAAAGGTTCATTTCTTTGGATTCCCATTGACCTAAAATTTGAGAAGGTGTTCCATTGCATTTTTAATAGATTTTAACGTTATCAAGCTATAAAGTGGTACAATCTTTTGTTGACTAGGAAAATGTCCTTCAGATTTCATTGATTTTAATTGCCTCTTCGTTGGGACATTTTCTATCAGTTCATCTTTGGAATGGAACCAATAATTTGGTGGGAACAGATTTACCATGTGTCAGCCAAATATAGGATCTGCCTGATTTCTTCATGCACAGCCTCTGAATAGAACTTCTCATCTTCACATTGAAATGAAAAAAATGTTTTTTTGTCAATGACGTTTTTTTTTTTCATTTTCCATTTTTGATTAAAAATGGAAAATGGAAAAGGAATCTGTTTTTTCATTTTTCCATTTTTTTATTTAAAATAGAAAATGGAAAATGAGTTCGTTTTTCCATTTTTCATTTTCCATTTTGATGGAAAATGAAACTGCCGTTTCATACACGGACTAATGACATTATCTCTCAAATTGCAAGTATAGATTGTGTTTAGCACTTAATTACCGTTCTGAGTTATTGGCACCTAAGATTCACTTAAATGTGTCCAAAATATTACTATGTCCCTGCAAGGACATATATTGAGAAGGATAAGCATCTTGTGATAAATTGGAAATATATCATGGGGTGTGAGATTTTGTCAATTATGGGACACTATCCTTAAAGCATTAAAAAAAAAATTAATATTGATGGTCAACAAAATTGTTCTGGCAGTGCTGTAGATGTTGCACTTTTTGGAAATATCAATTTTATGAACTTCTGTGAACTACTTTTAAAGCCTTTAGTTGCAAATTGTTGTGAATTTTACCGATGTAAACTAGAATTGACAAAAAAATCTGTGAAAAATGTTTTGATTACAAACTTCAATCATGGATATTGAAGAAAGCACTTGCTATAATGAAACAAATTTACTGTAATATGTAAAAATGTTTTAACTTTCAGGAAAACATCATTTTATTAAAATTTATGTACAATTTTTTCACTAATTAGCAGTAAAGTCAATGCATATCAAATGTCCAACCAAATATTTTTAAATAAAAAATGGGTTTTATACGAGTTGTGTATCCTCCTTATGATAAGTCCTTGGTCCCTGACACTTATTCTTTTCAAGTGATGCTGTACTATCATACTATGATTTACGCAGCACTTTATTTTTGCATTTTATTACATTATTGTTACATGTTTTCACAATTTTTTGTTATTGTATAATATTATTATGCCTTTTCAATGCAATGTTTAGGTTATTATTATTTATATTATTTGTTTAATAAGATGTATATTAGCATGCACATTAGCATGCTATAAATAAATAAGGCCAATAAAAAGAGGTTTGTTTCACACTTTTCATGTTTAAGGTTTTCAGCCAAATATCCTTGGCAAATAATACTTTTTTTTTCTTTGGAGCAAACTTTTCTTGTTTGAACTATGGGTCATATTCCATTTTTTTACGAACTTTGGGCAATTTTACAAATTGTTGAAGTAAAGGGAGATACCCTTATGAAAAAAAATTCATGCAACACTTTCTTTTTAAATCATTGGGTTGTACAAGAAACAAACCTTTATTTAATGGCTTTATATTTGTGTTCTATCAGTTGGTCTTGATTTTTATATCACATTTTTCTCATGTTTGTTTGCTCCTTGATTTATTTAAATTGGAAAATTCTGTGAAACATCACTTAGAAATTATTTGGCAAGTAACAGTGCCATCTTATTGACTGGCATTTACTGCATTTTTCACTAGCACTTACTCAGAAAATATTGGTTTGATTAAAAAATGGCCATAAATTTGAAGGCTACAAAGAAGTTGTGATAGATAGATGATAATAATATAAATGCTGAATTTGACTGCACATATTGTGAAATGTGGAGAAAAATGCAGAGTAGCCTGGCTCAGTTTTAGCCTTTTCATTGAAATGTCATTATTGACAAAAAGGGTGCCTGTTCTGTGACATAAACTTATCATGTAGTTTTCACACATGCTTCAAAACTCACAGACTGTTTCTCTAGATATTTAAGAGGTGCACTTCACTTTATTACATGCTTAAAAACTCACAGAATGTTTTAGAGATATTTAAGATGTGCACTTAGCTTTATTCATTTTTTTTTAGGAATTTCATTCCATTTTTTTCACCGTTAGAAATTTGTAATTTTTATTAACATGAACAAATTGGGGTACATACATATTATCAGCTGTTCTAAAGGCTTTCTACATGATATGAAGAAGATTTCAAGGAAGCTAAATTAATTATAGAATATTATATGTTGAATCAAATGCTGTACAATCCATGTTTCAAACATCAAATTAAAATTAAGGCCATTCAAAATAAAGTGTTTGTTTCTAAAGCCTTTTTACATTTGTATATTAAATTAGGTGTGGGTGGGTGTTTTTTTTTTGTTTTTTTTTTATTTCTTAGTTATCAGCCAAATCTAGTTTTAATTTCAATTATTTATATTTTGAGGATTTTGTTTTCTTTTCATCATCTCTAGAACAAATTCTGTATTTAGTACATTGTTATTTCTACACATTCAAAATCTAAGGCTTGAAAATAATGTAAAGTATGTGCCTGGTTTTTCTATTTTATATCAAAAATACATCTGAGCTTAATTCCAGAGATATTTAAACACACACTTCAGTTTTTGTAAGACATTGAGCTTTTAGTGACATTTATCCAAAAAAGACAGAATTGTTGAAATTAAAAAAAAGTTTGATGCAGCTACTTTTTGGCAGACCTGACAGGGCTTGAGAAACAACTTTTTTTAATGGCCAAATGATTGTTAAAACAAAATAAAATTCACATTTGCCAGCAATTTGGGGAATGTGAATAATAGTTTTATATATGTTTTCCCAAATACTTTTTATCTTTTGACAGCATTCAATTATTTAATATTTTGATGACTTAGTTTTCTTGGCATCATCCATAGAACAAATTCTGTATTTAGTTTAAAGTTATTTCTACACATTCAAAATCTAAGACTTGAAATAATGTAATGTATGTGCTTGTTTTTTTCTATTTTATTGAAAATATGAAAGCGAGATTTTTTTACTTCAGTTTCTATTTTGTGTTATTAAGTATAAATGTGTATTGTTAAAAGCTGTATTGTTGTTTAAGTAAAGCAAAATACACGAAGAAAACTTATTTTGTTGTGTATTGATCACTGTGACAGGAACTCCTATCTGTGTAATAGAAGATAGTAGATTTGAAAGGCCAGTTAAGAGTTAGCTTATAAAATATCTGAGGGTATATTGGTTTATGTCTATTTGTCTAGCTCATTGTTCATTCATCCATCCTTGTCAACTTTTCAAGCTTTTCCTATTTGGCTAGACTTCATGGATTTTCATTGTCATACAATAAATGGAAACTGTGTTAAATTTAATTGCTGTTTCCCAAAGTATCCTTTGACAGTTTTGGTCCAGTCTATCATGTGTATACAGATTTCAAGTCTATGACATAAGCATTTCCTGTTTGCTGTTTGCTGTGACCTAACTGTTTTTAGCTCACCTGGCTATAGCCATGGTGAGCTATCGCCACTAAAGTTTTCTGTACAGTGGTAATTGGTAAATGATAAATTTCATCAATATTGCCATAAGATGCATCTTCAAACTTATGCAGGTTATAAGAAGCTTGTTGAGAGTGGACTGTGCTAGTGAGTAGGGGGTCACAGATTCCTTGCTTCAGTCTGTAATAAAAGAAGCAATGTAAAATTTATTACAACAATCTTGCTACCTTGATATTTTGAACCTTTTGAATCTTGAAAAGAATATGAAAAAGTTACTATGTAGTCTTCAACAATCAAGAATCCCATTCTGTTGACATTCCAAAATGGAATTGTGAAAGCTTTCATCAAATACTTTGAACTCATGGTCAATTGATAACAATCATATAAGAACTTACTTTCAAAATATGCAAGAAGAGGCCATTGCAAAGATCCCAAGAACGGAAAAACCCACTCAACACTGTTTTGTTCTCTATTTGCTTGCATATAAGAGTGTCAAGCTGTTTCATTTGAGAATTTATGTTGGAATATTTTTATAATTTATTCATATTCAAATTCATTATTTTTGGATACTTTTGATCAAAGGTTTCCGAGGATTTCACAGTTGTATTTCAATAAGTCGATCTTGTTCCAGTCTATTTTCAATTGCTAATTCCATAATTTAGTTTTATGGTTTTTAGTTTGGGTCAGTGGAGTTGATTGGAAACTAAATGGTCATCATGGCATCCACATATGCATCCTGATTTAGGTCACCTCTTGGTGACTATAGAGTGATGGTCGTCACACTTGGCAAGCAAATTGATATTGGGTTGACTGATAGCTTTTATAAAAGAAAAGCAAGTCTCTCTTTCATACCTGTTTTCGGCATATGTTCAGATCTCGAATATTGTACATGTTAGGATTATCAAGACTTATATACTGAGGAAAAAAAGTTAAGCAACAATTGGTGTGAATAAAAAGAGTATAATTTTCAGGTTACCAAAACTCATTTCATAGATTTAATTTTACATTTGAGTTCGACTAAGCATTAGCATTAAGTCTGTCCATAAATTATGAATATTGCATTAATCTTCTGCATACTTGACTCAAAAACGAAAGTATTGATAAAAGGGATATGTGAAAATGTCTTTTTCTTTTCTTTTTTTTTGTTTTGAAATGCAATAAAAAAAATCTATCTCATAAAATGAAGAGTTTGAAGCAAATATTGGTAATGTTTAGCTGAGATTAGAATTTATAAACATTTAATCGTTTTTTTTTCCAAATTTAAAACTTTTGAAAATGTGTTGCTAAACTTTTTTGTTCAGCATATATGTATACATATATGTAAGTCTTGAACTTACTATGAGGTATGAGCAAAGCTCATTGTTGAAGGCCTCATGGTGACTTCAAGATGAAGAACAACAATAAAAGCGTTGTTCCTTTGCTTGTTTTTTACCATGTATTTGTAGAGACTTTGTCTCATGTGCATTTACTCCATATCCTTTTATTCACCATATACGGCTTACATTCAAGTTTTGGAACTTCAGATCTCGGTTATTGTACATTGCTGAAATATACAAACTTGAAAATGTATAATCAGCATCCGGACAAAACAACGACAGCAGAATACCGAAGGAACAAAGCACAAGATTACATAAATCAAAGTCCATAGACAAGGCAAAATCAAGAACACCAGAAGACGGAAGACCAAAGACAATACAAGTCACGAAAACATACAAACAATACTAATACAACGCAAAAAAATAAAGCACTAAAAGTGTGAACTCTCAAAAAAAACAGAGTGACATCAGGTGCTCAAAATTATTTTACATGCATCTCGCACATTCAGGTCACTATCCGACACTTTTAGTCAGTTTCACTTCAAGCGACGTTCGAGTTCAATTCTCAGAAATCATATACTAGTGTTCAAATAGGGCTGTTTCCCAGGGAAACAATTGGCTCAGTTGTTTAAATAAAGTTTATAGTCTAAGCTATGGTTTGCTCAGCTGGGACAATTGTTCTTTTGCCAATGATCGATCTTTCATGGCAATGGTGACCATGAAATCGCGTTGTAAAGTATCCTTTATGTATCTTTCATGGTGTTGATGATCTTCGTGGCACATTCTATACTGTATCATATCTTATCTTTCATGAAATTGATGATCTTTGTGGCATGTCGTACTGTATTATTTCTCATTTTTCATGGAATTGATGGAACATGGCACGTTCTACTGTGTCATATCTTTCATGGAATTGATGATCTTGGTGGCACGTTCTACTGTATCATATCTTATCTTTCACGGAATTGGTGATCTTCGTGGCACGTTCTACTGTATCATATCTTATCTTTCATAGAATTGATGATCTTCGTGGTACGTTCTACTATATCATATCTTTCATGGAATTGATTATCTTCGTGGCACGTTCTACTGTATCATTTTTTTCATGGAATTGATGATCTTCGTGGCACGTTCTACTGTATCATTTCTTTCATGGAATTGATGATCTTCGTGGCACGTTCTACTGTATCATTTCTATCATGGAATTGATGATTTTCGTGGCACGTTCTACGGTATCATATCTTATCTTTCATGGAATTGATGATCTTCGTGGCACGTTCTACTGTATCATATCTTATCTTTCATGGAATTAATGATCTTCTCGCAACGTTCTATTGTATTATTTCTCATTTTTCATGGAATTGATGATCTTCGTGGCACGTTCATATCTCATATCTCTGTAACATATCTTTCACGGAATTAATGATCGTCGTGGCACGTTCTACTGTATCATATCTTTCATGGAATTGACGATCTTCGTGGCATGTTCTACTGAATCTTATCTTTCATGAAATTAATTATCGTAGTGGCACGTTCTACTCTATCATATCTTATCTTTCATGGAATTGGTGATCTTCGTGGTACGTTCTACTGTGTCATATCTTTCATGGAATTTATTATCTTCGTGGCTCGTTCTACCGTATCATACCTTATCTTTCATGGAGTTGAGGATCTTCGTGGCACGTTCTACTGTATCATACCTGATCTATCATGGAAGTGATGATCTTCGTGGCACGTTCTACTGTATCTTATCTTTCATGGAATTAATTATCGTCGTAGCACGTTCTACTGTATCTTATCTTATCTTTCATGGAATTGGTTATCTTCGTGGCATGTTCTACTGTATCATAACTTTCATGGAATTGATAATTTTCGCGACACGTTCTACTGTATCATATCTTTCATGAAATTAATTTTCGTCGTAGCACGTTCTACTGTATCTTATCTTATCTTTCAACGATGATCTTCGTGGCATGTTCTGTTGTATCACAACTTTCATGGAATTGATTATCTTCGTGGCACGTTCTACTGTATCATTTCTTTCATGGAATTGATGATCTTCATGGCACGTTCTACTGTATCATTTCTTTCATGGAATTGATGATCTTCGTGGCACGTTCTACTGTATCATATCTTTCATGGAATTAAGTATCTTCGTGACACGTTCTATTGTATCATATCTTTCATGGAATTAATTATCGTCGTAGCACGTTCTTCTGTATCATTTCTCATCTTTCATGCCAGTGCCGATTTTCAAAGTTAAATATGTTTTACTTTTCATTTCTTATTTTACACGGCAATGATGATCATCAAAGAACGTTAATATAATTTCGCAAATTTAATTCATTTCATCATTTCAGAGAAAATTTCATTTTCTTCATATAGAGATTGTTCTTCGTGATCTCTCAAGGGGGCAATCATTTTCTTAAAAAAGTTACATGTAGTGGTGATGTTCATGCTCCGAGAATTTTCGTGTAGCTTCCTCGCCTTTTCCATTGGCTGTTTTCAATTTTCATGGGTATTTCATTTTTATACCCGGCCACACGAAGTTGCGAGGTATTATGCGATACCCTCAGTTGTGTCTCCGTCTGTCCGTCCTTGTGAACGAAATAACACAAGTCTTCAAACTTGGTATGTAAGTTGTTTACCACAAAACTCAGGTCAAGTTCGGTTTTGGGTTCAGAGGTCCAAGGGTTCCCGAGTTATGCCCCTTGAAACTTTGAAATTTTGCGAATTTTAGGGTTTCCGACTGAAAACTTTTGAATGAAATAACATACTGTCTTTAAACTTAGTATGTAAATTGTTTGCCACAAAACACAGGCCAAGTATAATTTTGGGTTCAGCTGTACACATTGTTATTGAGTTATGCCCCTTTTAACTTAGAAATTTTGTGAAACGTGGCGGGGTATCATGTAATGCACCATTACTATTTTTAAGATAAGTGAAAGTGATTCTTTGTCACGTTTTTTTTCAATGAAATAGTTAATTCAGAACATCATACTAATTTTGTTAAGTTTCCTTAATTGTTTTTGAAGTAGAAATCTTAAAAGCCACAAATTCTGAGATGGTTCTTAGAATGTCCTATATCATCTGTTAAGTTTAAATATTAGATCTAATTGCCATGGCATTTCTTTTAAATTGGATGAAATTCCTTCTATGAAAGTGTTCATGATAATGATAGAAATATGGTACAAAGTGCAAATAACAATTGTTTGGTCCGGCCTTCGGTGTGATGGCTGATACAGCTGATTTATGGAGATGTTATGTTGTTATTTTGGTGCAAAATGGAAACTGGTGGCCGAAAGTTTATCCCTTCACAATGTACAGTTGATAAATACCCGCATTTTGGAGCCTGGGTTGTAATAGTTGTTGAATCAATTTATCGAATCTTGTTCTTAATGCAATAGTAGCGTTGATATTATTCTTTTTTTTTCAGGAAGAATGTTGATGAAAAATTTTGTTTATATATGAATTCCTGTCGCTGTCCACGTTGTCTTTGTTTCTTTTCTTTCTTTCATTTTTGTTTTCTTGTGCAGTTCCCAGATGGATTGTGGCAAGTTCGGCCATTTTGTATTCCGATATGCATTGACAAGTCAACACGAAGAAAAGTTCACAAGGACAATTACACGTCGGTATCACAAGTAGAAAGATCTCTGTAATACCAGAACGGAATGACAAAACCAGAAAGTGAAGATGAAGTCACACTATCACGAAATTTTCAAAAGCAATGTCGGTTTCATTCGGAATAAGAGGGATAACCGTCGTGTTCTTGTCCCGGTTTTCCCAACAACTTGTTAGGGTCCGCATCGAGATGCGGGTGCCCTATAGTTTTCACTTTGTCTGTCTGTCCGTCCGTACGTCCCTCTGTCCGTCAACATTTTTTTCGTTAAAGATTTCCTGGCTTGTGTCAGTGGGAATGATTTGAAATTTGGTCTGAAGCTTGGAAATGATGAGTTGTATTGTGTAAGCAATTTTCAACTTTGTCGGGCATCCACTTCCTGTTTGCCAATACTTTTTTTACCATGAATTTTTTGTCACTAATTTCTTGGTTTCCACTATAGGGAATGATATGAAATTTGGTCTGAAACTTTGAATTGATGAGTTGTATTGTGTAGGCAATTTTCAAGTTTGTTGAACATCCACTTCCTGCTTGTTGATACTTTTTGATTTTCTATATATTCACATTTTTCGTCACAGATTCCTTGGCTTCTACAAGAGGAAATGATTTGAAATTTGGTCTGAAGCTTGGGAATGATGATTTGTATTATGTTAGCAATTTTTTGGGGGGGAGCGTCACTGTACTACTTCCTGTTTGCTGGTACTTTGATTTTTAACTTAGAATAACTTGATATTCAGTCTGAAGATGAGAAATATGATTGGTAAAACTTCAAGAAACCACTATGTCCAGCAAATTACTGTATTAACACATTAGTGTGTCAAACAGAATTTGAATCCTCACTTATTTGATTTTTACTTTTGCCCAGAGTTTCAGGATAAGAATTGCGGGGCCCCTCCAACAATGCCAGTTTCGACATGATCTAGTATTTCCTTTTCTTATAGCTAATTTGTTCTCTTCATGATATAGCACTGAACGTAACACTCAAACAAAATGTTCCGGAATCCGACGATTGTGAAAGTGATTGTAAATTACAAAGGCAATTCTGTAGTTTCTTCCTTCATATGTGATTTGTTTCTTCGGTATTCGTTTGATGTAGCATAAATAGATGAAAAGTGAAGGATTTTAGTCAGCGTAAGTACGAATCTTCTGTTGGAAAACACGTCATTTGGAAAAGATGTCACCCGAACTAATTATTTACATCCATATATAATTATGTAACTGTCCCAATTCCATTGACAGTAATGATGAATAAATTTGTATATTTTATACATCAACTATTTTAGTTTTTGATTAAAGCTGTTTGTCATATTTGTCTTATTAACTGGAAAATTATTCATTTTTTCCCTTTATATCAGGGCTCTACATCAAGGCTTGTCCGACTTGTCCCTACCAGTCAAAATTGTATTCGGACAAGTAAAATTGCCCACAGGACAAGTCAAAAATTCAAATAAAATGAAATTCTGCACTGTTTGGACAAGTAACAATTCATTTGGGGCAAATAAATCTCAAATGTACTTGTCCGATGGACAAATCCAAATGAAAGTTAATGTAGAGGCCTGTTTATATCCAAACAGTATTGTAACAGTTATTTCTCATAATTAAGCCAAAAAACTTAGTCAATTACTTGATATTTTATTTATATTACTGCTCAGGTCTGATCGAATTCAAACTCTGTGAACAATCTGCTTTTCCTAGAACTTTGGTGGATTCATCAACAGTTCCCTCTAAAGCGTTTACACAGAAACAATAACCTGAAAATAAATACATGTAGAAATATACTTAATATTACTGTAGACCTCTTTGATTTGATGCACAAAGAAAAAGCATAAAAAGGTTTCAATTTTTGCAGCATATGTTGATCAACAATTATCTAGGTTGGCAGTATTCAATTAGCCAATCAAAGCTAACTGCTCAGCAGTAAAGGGTAAAAATGTAAAAATAAATCAAGACGTAGCAGAAACTTACTAAAACTCTATCAATGAGCCATGTGATCGTTAGGAGATGTGGAAAACGAAAGCTCATGACTGTTTTTAAGTGCAGATCATGTAATATACATGAACTGTTTTAGGCGATGGCAAATGCTTTTACGTTTTATACCCCGGGGTTTATACTTGGAAGCCCATAAGAGCTCTGCATACATTATTCGTTTCAGCTTGCCGAAGACTATCATTTTTGTTCGCATTTTGTTTCTATTGTAGGTTGTTGCCGTTTGCGCCATTTGATGTACCCGGTCTTTTAAAATACAAATACCTGTATTATCGCACTGTTGTGGCATAAAGTTTCCTAAAGCATCACATTTTGGTGTCCACATCCCCTTCCATATTACAAAGGATATAAGTCTGATTTGTCTCATTTGTTGACACTTCGTCATTTTCGTCATTTCTCGTTTAGTCATTGCACATTCCGCACTTCCCAATACTTTGGTACTCTGGTCGACTTTTCCCTCCTTAGCACTTACACAGAAACAATGTCCTTCAACAAAAATATTTCGAAATAAGTTTTTAAACGCAGAAAAGGTCATCTGCTTCAACAAAGAACTAGTTATTGTTCCGATAAGTAGAACATACTCAATAAAATAGCTCAAGGATTATTTCTTTGGTTAAGTGTACCCACAGGGACTTGCTCCCGGTCTAGAAAAAAAAATGTTTGCTATCCAACATGAATCTCGGAGAGAGAAAAACACTCCGAGGTTCATGTTGGATAGTAAACATTTTTTTTTTCTAGACCGGGAGCAAGTCCCTGTGGTGTACCAAATAACAGTTTGCAGTCTCAGCATTAACTCGTCATATAATTGCAGATTTTGATACAAGTCCGCTATTTCAGTGTCATTGAACGGGTGTCATTAATATACAGTTGGTGAATCGGATACGACAAAGCACAGCCGAGTGAAATTATTGTATCGGAGGGTAAGAGATTTACAGATTTAAAAATCCGTAAATAAGTTATCAAATGACGTTTTACTAAAGCGTACCGACTGTTTTATTTATTTAGTATTATATACTGATCTTTCAATATTTTGTTGGGCATTTTGAAAATGAAATCGTAAATTATCTCTAATTATACTAAATCATGAAGGTATACTTTTATTTGCATATTTGAACAGAGCATAAAAATCGATTTAGTGCGAAAATTTCCAATAAAAAAAAACCAGTATATGGTCCTTAATGTATACTGTAGTATTCTCTCATGTAAAACTATTGCATTTCACTTAAGTCACTCTTCCCGGTGGCCAAGACTGCTGACAACTGGCTTTCAATGCGGCAATGCTTCATGATTATGCAGTATTTACGGAAACTTGCCCTTTTCACGCACTTTCATTAACCAATTAAACGAGTTAAGTATACCTGTATTGTCACACTGTTCTGGTTGAAAGTCTCCAGTAATTGGGTCACATTTTGGTGTCCACATTCCTCTCCATACAACCATTGAGATCATTCTTACACGGTGCATCTGTTGGCATGCTGTAAGTTCTTCTGGGAGAGCACGTCCTGAAAACAGAAAAGAAGATATATTTAAAAGTATTTCCATCATGCTTTTGTAATGCATAGAGGGATTTTGTTTG
Source organism: Modiolus philippinarum (assembly GCA_002080025.1). Taxonomy (NCBI): domain Eukaryota; kingdom Metazoa; phylum Mollusca; class Bivalvia; order Mytilida; family Modiolidae; genus Modiolus; species Modiolus philippinarum. The sequence continues at coordinate 59,270 of MJUU01004204.1, forward strand.
ATACTATGGTAAACTATGGTAAAAACATGCATGACAGCAATTTTAATTTCGTCATTTTGGTTTGAGAATCCATTGGCGGATCCGGAGGGGATTCTAGGGCGCTTCATCTCCATATATGGCATCGATCACGTATCCAATATCACGTCTATAACGATGGGCAATAAATTGTTTTGCCCAAAGTCTGAACAAAAGGTATCCACATTTCAATAATTAAATATGTGGATCTGATTTTATTCGCCGGGTGTATTTTAAGCATGTAAATGAATGCATTTCAGTTGGGATTTTTTTCTAAAGCTGTTTTGCATTTTTTTTTTTGAAGTAATTTGTATACTGTACGTACGATGGCCGATGTTTTCTGATTTCACACAAACTCCTCTTCCAAAGGCAAGCAGTGGTCCATTATTTTCATCATGTACACAGGTTAATCCATCATCACACTTTCCGGCAGGGATTATACCAAAACCATAATGTGCTTGACATTCTTCATTTTCTTGCTAGAAACAGAATAAATGCGTATTTCTCTGGCTTACTGAAAAGATATCTCAATTGGCAGAGTAATATTTGATTGTCCCATCAGAGAGACAAGAAAAACCTTCGACTTTTTGAGCTATAAGCGCATATATCAACCAAAAAAATACAAAAAAGTTTCACAGTAATTCTGTATTTTACTGTTATCCCTTGGTGTTCCAGAATTCGTTTATTACTGATTTCAAAGTTTTTCCGCATTTCTATCTTTTTCAAACTGTGGTTATTTCTGACTGTTCAATGCAAACGTTATTTGACAGAGTTGAAAAACATATATCGGGAAATGAATAACGAAGCAACAATCGTACTGTTAAAGCTTCGGAAGACAAAGAGCCAATATTATTGCATTAGTCAAAACAATGAAAATTTGTTCATATAAAACAGTGTGCTTTGTACCAGTCTAACTGTTATCAGTTATTAGCTGTCTGTGATGCCACCAACCACTTCCACTTTGGTGTATTACTCGTTACCCAATTAAACAAACACTTATATAATATATTTGTCACATTTAGAGATGTTATTTATCAACAGCAAGTTGGCATACCAATGAGCACGAATTGTGCTCCTCTACTCGCAGACTTATTTTTGCATTCTTACGAGACTTAATTTCTACAAGGACTAGTAAAAGATCATAAAATAAAAGATGCTAGATCCTTCAATCTCACATATAGATATATTGATGATGTTCTTTCCATCAATAACGCATCTGCTGCTGAATGGGTCCTTTTAATATATTCGCCAGAACTAGAGATAAATAAACGGCAGAATCCACTGGATCTACATCTTTTGGGACTTGCATCTTAATTTGACGAAAATGGTCATCTCAGTATTTAAATTACGACAAAAGGGACGATTTGAATTTCAAAATTATCAATTTTCCTTACATAGGCAGTAATATTCCAGCTTCTCTTGCTTGCCTAGTGTATGTTTCACAGTTGATTCGTTACACGAGCTCTAGGACAAATTGTACAGATTTTCTCATTAGACATAGTTATCTCCGTGACCGCCTTATTAATGAAGGCTTCACAAAATTCCGTGGCATATGATCATTAAAAAGTTTTTTAAAATAAATATCAGTCCCCTGTGGAAAATTTTGAAGTTTCGGTCAAAACTCAAGATTCATTTTGTTTTCTTAGTACTGGGATGATCATTTCTTTTAACTGTCTACGACTTTTCAATAGCAATTGCTGTTGAGTTGCTACAGGGCACTACCGCAATGGAAGGGGAGGTTTTGCGCGCCACAAAACCGAACCTTTGTAACCCACCATTTCTTTTAAAATTGAAATGCCTGTACCAAGTCAGGATCATTTCGGTCGACAATTTTTCCGGTGCTTTCCACCTGATTTGTCTTTTTGTCTCATGGACTTCGGCTCTTGACAACTCTATTCGGTAATTTTGTTATTACCCCCATGCAACCAGAAATAACTGAAAATGTGATAAAACCAGTCTAGAAAGATACAGCGAAAATGTCAGTCTTCATTTTTGAAATGTGTTTGTACACTCGTGTTGTCCGACATCTTGGTTCATGTAAAATCGCTTAATCACCTTGGCAGTTTAGAAATTAGCCAATGCAACTAAGAAATTCGGTCAAACCATCATTTACATGTATCCTTACATGAATACTCAATATCTATCTACCATATCATATATACCTTAGCACAGACATCCGTACATCCACAAAAGCCGCCATTTTTGATGATGGAACCTTTACAGTTTAATGGTTCTTGTACTGCATTAGCACAAAGTTCTTTAGTACATACTATGGCATTACCCACAGAAAAGACAGACAAAATTAATACTAATGGTAACATCCCTATAGATTCTTATCAATGACCGGAACCTTTGTGTGTTCGTGCTTAATCTAATACTGCTTCTTATCTCTATATTGTTTTAGAAATACCAAATGTCCAAAAATGGGAACAAGATAAAATAAAATCACTAAATTTTGTCTATCGTTAATCTAAATTCAGCTGGAGAAGAAAAGTCATGCAGCAAAATTGCATACTAGTTATATGTTAGAAAGAAGACTTAGAAATGTCCTCAACAATATAGCCACATATCTATTATGCAACCACGATTTTGTTGAGAATTCTTACAGAATATAAGAAATTGTCATCAAGCGCAAAATGTTATTCACAAATTTCAGAATCGAGTCTTGAATTGTTTGTCTTTCGCGGTCATAGATATGAATCTGACCGAGAAGATCGAGACATTAAATATATCAAAAAGTTTTTAAACAGATGGTAACCATGCAGTCCTCGGCAATTTGAGAGCAGGACATTAACATTTGTCGCTAACCTGACAAAATGCATCATGTCTACCACAAATGAACCAAATTAGATTTCCCCATCAAGTCAAATATTAAAACAATGTCATCCAGTCGCGGTGGTCATGTTTTTTTTCAAATGACCTGGACGAAAAGAGAATTTAGAAAAGAATCGGAAAAGCTTGGTTGAAATTGCCTTTGAGAAGATAACTAAAATGTGATTTTTCACAGTATCATAAAATTATCTCTGATGAAACAATTGAAGCATATTCAATCGAACTTTACAGGAATGGTGCATTGAAAATATGTTGTTCATTTCGTTCTGATCTCACAAAAGACATGGTCGCCACAACGGATCATAGTATAGTTTGATGCCAAGAAGTGGAAAGAGTTTCAGTCAATTCCTATGTCAGGTTTGACTAGAGCTATTTATCTTTAAGCTATATATTAAACGCTGATAACCGTGATTTGGGGTATAATCTGAACAAATTGAACATATTTTCTAAATCTGCCATGCATTTTTTCAGTACAGTTTAATTAAATTTGCTTCCACATTTCAAGGTAGGCAATGGAAACAATGTTTTCCCATCGGATCCATTGTAAAAATATATTCTGCGCAGATGGCCATTTTTTTTTAAATTATTTACTTATTTATTTTTTATTTATACTTTTTTGTCTGATCGGAACGAAAATTTTTACATCATTCTTGTAAAGTTTTAAATTTGCTGAAATTACTTTAGTTATCTTAGAGAAGATAATAAAAATGTAAAAAGCTAAAGGACGACGGACGCTAAGTGATGGCAATAGCTCAGACTGACTCAGTCGGGTCAGGGCAGCTAAAAAGCCCTTGATCAAACTAGCATGAGGGCGATTTCGGACTAAAAATGCACAACACTGTCTACAGTAAAGGCGTCTCCGTTGTCTGATGTTCCTGAAGCAAACCATACTAAGTCTAATAAAATCACCATTGATTCTACTTTTATAGTACGATATACAGAATGCGGTAAATTGAAACAACAATACTGAAGCAACAAAGGACATGTCAATCATATAAATGAAAGGCACGTAATATCAAAGAAAATTACAAAAATCTTAGTCGCAGCACTCAAAACCAAAGCATTCAAAGTTCTCATAAAACCAAGAGTGATCAGTATATATTCCACCCAAGTAGTCAAAACTGGTTATGATAAATCGTACGGTCTACCTTGTATGACTCCATGTAATTCTTGACAAAATGTTTGGTCTTGTCATGTAAAGATATGAAAAAGAAAGGAAATGGGGTAAATGTCAAGGAGACAATATCCCATCTCCAGGTTAAAATTCAGATATTAAGATATATTAGGACCAAAATAGAAAGTTAACTCCCAAACAAAAACTCCATAACTGTAAATATAAAGAAGAGCATACACCTCAAGCACGGGGATATAAGATACACAAGTTATCAAGTTTCAAGTGATAGAGGGGACAAGGCCTTTTATGTCAATGTATTTTGGGGGTATTTTCAGCTGATTGTTAAATGCTTTTGGTAAAATAAATGTTGTTGTTAATCAGTTATTAAATGTTTTTGGATCATTTGGTGTTTTCCGTCCTGTTAAATAACTGTCAAATGGAAATAAAAAGCACTGTTAGTTGTTATTGCTACGGTCAACCAAGTGGCAAAAGTTGCTTACATTCTAAAACAGATCTGCGGTCGTTAAAAAGACACATTGTATACAATTGTAACCTTTTTTGTTTAATATGTATACATTGTGTAGTCGTTTTAAAGTATAGGCGTGGGTTGTAAATCTTGACTTCGATTCAGTAAAATTTTGCCACTTGGTTGACCGTTGCAATAATCTATCATAGATTTAAACTTACTCTATTCCATGTGCTATATTCAAGTTTGAGCTGTCGTGGTTGAGACACAAGTTTTGTCTTATCTTTTTGGTGTCTTTTCGAGTTACTATGAATATTTGTAGCTAACGTTGAGGACAGCTTCATGAGTTTTTCACCCTGATCATAACCGTATGATTTTTACTTATACACATGTGTATTGCGTTGGTGCAAGGAAGTATATACGTCCCTGGTTGGTTAATACTGGGACTAATATAACAGGGATTTTAAACTATTTAACAAACCAGTTTGATCGAATAACAAGAGGCTCTCAAGAGCCTGTATCGCTCACCTGACCCTTGATTAACAAAGACATTTTGTGTTAAAGAGCCCTTACATATAATTAAACTATAAATCCAATATCCCTGATTAGTTAAAGGGGAGAAGACCTCTGTTAGTTTAACTTTGGACCCCATGGGAAACACTTAGTTCCCCGCTGGCTGCCATGTTGGATATCGCGCTGACCTGAAAAACACCTTTTTGCAAGGGACCACTCAATGACTATTGCGGCCAAGTTTGGTTCCAATTGGCTCAGTAGTTTCAGAGAAGAAGATCTTTGAAAGTATTTTCCCATAGGGTCCAATGTTAAAACTATGTTCCCCCCTGGCGGCCATCTTGAATATCGCGCTGACCTGAAAAACACATTTTTTGCGAAAGACCACCTAAGGACTATTGTGGCCAAGTTTGGTTCCAATTGGCCCAGTAGTTTCAGAGGAGAAGATCTTTGAATGTGTTTTCCATAGGGTCCAATGTTAAACTATATCCCCTGCTGGCAGCCATGTTGAATGAAGCGCAATCCTGAAAGACACCTTTATAAGGAACCACCCAAAGACTATTGTGGCAAAGTTTGGTATCAATTGGCTCAGTAGTTTCAGAGAAGAAGATCTTTGAAATTGTTTTCCCATAGGGTCCATTGTTAAAACTATGTTCCCCGCTGGCAGCCATCTTGAAAATTGCGCGGACCTAAAAACACCCTTTTTGTAAGGAACCACCCAAGGACTATTGTGACCAAGTTTGGTTCCAATTGGCTCAGTAGTTTCAGAGAAGAAGATCTTTGAAAGTGTTTTCCCATAGACTATGTCTCCCGCTGGCGGCCATCTTGGAAATCGGGTGGACCTAAAAAAACACCATTTTTGTAAGGGACCACCCAAGGACTATTTTGGCCAAGTTTGGTTCCAATTGGCCCAGTAGTTTCAGAGAAAAAGAATTTGAAACGTTTTTTTTTCATAGGGTCCAATGTTAAATTTTGGTCCCAGTTGGCGGCCATCTTGAATGACGTACAGACCTGAGCGACACATTTTTTAAAGGGGGCCACCAAAGGACTATTGTGGCCAAGTTTGGTTGCAATTGGCCCAAAGGTTTCAGAGGAGAAGATCTTTGAAAGAAAAGTTTACGGACGGACGGACGACGGACGCAAAGTGATTGCAAAAGCTCACCCTGGCATAGATAGGTGAGCTAAAAAGCGGTGTCCCGGCTACGATTTTCGGTTGTAACTTTTGATTTACTGAACATAAAATCATTCTGAAAAATTTGCCGAAAAGCTGATTTATCGCATATTTACAACATTAAATTTTCATTCAATCAATAATGAAATCCTAATTAAAAATTGATAATAAATGCACCATGGGTTGTTTTCTTGTATAAAGAGGTCGTAAAATTATCGAGAAACCCGGGGAGAAACCGCCCAATAAACAAATGACAGTTATCGATGATCAATGAGTGTCAGAAAAATGAAAATAAAGAAAATTGGCTAACTTTAACTCGCTAGTTTACATGTCAAATTCCAACCTACTATTCCGAAATTTTACCAGGATAAAGCTCTTTGTATTGGCTTTATAGCCATGTATAATTTATACATGAAAAAAAATCAACAGCGCTGATAAATTTTGACTGATGTGACCATGCTCATGCAATTTTTAGAAATTTTGGAGTTCAAACACTAAACTTTTCCCTGTGTATTTTAAAACTAAATCTTCAGCTAAATCTAAAGAAAAATATACCATGATTCGCCTCGAAGTTTCAGCTTTTCAGTCATATAAAAAAATGTAGCATTAAATATGTTGGGGGAAATAGAAAGTGTACTGAAAAAAACGTCATGAAGTGTAAAATTTCGCGGTATATTTCTAAACAAAAATCCAAAATTATCCAAGTTTTAGAGCAAAGCTTGTGTACTTTGGAATAAATTTATTTTACAAAAAATATACTATGATTTTCAGCAATCTTTTCTCTATAAAATGGTGTACTTTGTATTAAAATCGATGGAAAAATGTAGCTGTAAAGTGTACTAAAACTTTTGTATGTTTCAACAGAGAAATGCTAAAAAATACGACGATTTACAGGTAAATCTGCCGAGACACCGAAATGGTAAGAAATGTGAATGTTTCAAATCCCTGTTATGAGATTTCACTTGAGATGGCCAAAAAAACCAGAGACATAAAACCATGGACAGTCTGAAAGAATGTATGGTTTCGGTGCATTCTTTTCAATATATCTTCTATTTATAAGTGTCCTGAGAAAAGAATTAGTCGGACCGTTGTTCGTGACTAGCATTTTACATGTAAATGATACCTTTCTGTCTGGCTATATATGTACATGTATGCAATGACGTTTAATTATAAGTCCTTGATGTATGCAAACGAGACACTTTTAATGGGTTTATGTAATACTTAATTGGATTATACATGTATGTATTCCCTTTTACAATTAATCGTTGTTTTATTGGAGCATTTAGTACATTGACCTGCAAATGGAATAAATCTATAATTATCCATACTACTTAAGTGGTTATCTTTTGTCTGTAGGGTATATTTTAATGAGATTTATTGAAGTCTTCCTACACGTCAGTGATTAATGACATAGGTATTACTTTTACCTGGTGAAGGTAAACGGATGTGACGCATAGTATACCTGTGCGCAAGCTCTGTTACAATTTACCTGTCAGGTGTATTGGCGGAAGTAAACTTTCCAAATACAAAAATATTTTGTGTAATGCAATAGAATACAAAGTAAGTTAATAATAGAATACATCAACTGTGATTAGTTGCAAACAATTCAGCAGAGACATTTATATATTTACATTTAATTGTGTTTTAAATGTCTCTGGGTTCAGGTAGTATTTTGGTCTTGTAGAAGATTCCATGTTATAATGATTCAAGACTTAACTGATTCAAACATACACATGCAGCTCATATAATTTACTGCAAACCTGGGTGTACGTGCTCAGATGGAACTGTTTGCCTTTATGCCGCATTTCGACACGACTGCATCGATCTCCATTCTACTTATACCTGATAGGTAAGGCCATCACAGGTTGAATTCACCTTTTATCTGTTTATGCCCCGCCTACGATAGTAGGGGGCATATAGTGTTTGGGTTGTCCGTCCGTCCGTCCCAAGCTAGGTTTACCTACAGGTTTAAGTTTTTTTCTGGGAAGGATGTATGCTATTATCATGAAACTTTATATAAATACACATTAGCGTCTAATTGAACAAAAATCATAATAAAATTTTACCCATGCAACCAACTTCATGCTTCACTGATCACGGGAAAAAGTGTGATAGTATGAGGTTTACCCACAGGTTGAAGTTTTTTTTCTATGAAGGATGTATGCTATTATCATTAAACTTTATATAAATAAGTTTATATAAATACACATTAGCATCTAATTAAACAAAAATCTTAATAAAATTTTACCCATGCAACCTAATTCATGCTTCACTGATCACGTGGAAAAAAGTGTGATATCATAGTATGAAGTTTACCTACAGGTTGAAGTTCATTTTCTGCGAAGGATGTATGCTATTATCATTAAACTATTTTAATTAAACAAAAATCATAATAAAAATTTATCCTTGCTAACTTCATGCTTCAGTGATCATGGGAAAAAAGGGGTGTAGTATTAGGTTTAACCTCAGTTTGAAATTTTTTCTCTGTGAAGGATGTATGCTATTATCATTACACTTTATATGAAAAAGAAAGGAAATGGGGTAAATGTCAAGGAGACAACATCCCATATCCAGGTTATGTAGATACTCGTTAGGACATAAATAAATAAAAAATATTATAAATATTTACTGCTCAGTGCTGTAACCAACTTCATGCTTCACTGGTCATGGAAAAAGGGGGATATTTTAAGGTTTATCCATAGGTTTAAGTTTCTTTTCTGTGAAGGATGTATGCTATTATCATTGAATTTAATTACCAAATACCTATTAGGGTATAATCAAACTAAAATCATAACATGAATATTTCCATGCGAACAACTTCATGCTTTACTGTTCACGAAATATACCATTCTTCAAAAGAGTTGTGAGGCGGGGCATTGTGTCCGTTAGACACATATTATTCTTGTTTTATTTATTTTATCTATCTTGCAACAAAAAGTGGCTACACCCTGTGGTGTATATATCCATTCATGAAAAATTTTCGACTGATATCTGTTAAACTTGGTATTAAAGTATATCACAATTGAGTAAGAGATCCTGATTGTTCTTGAGTTATGCCCCTTAAAACTGACCTTTTGCATATTTTGAAGTTTTGGATCAATGACTTGTAAGCAAGATTGCAGACAAACTTCAAACTCAATCTAAGTATGAATCGGGTTAAAATGTCCCGGTTGTTATAGAGTTATGCCTCTTGAAACTTTGAAATTTTGTTTTTCTAGGGTTTATGATACATTTGTAACATGTGAAAGAAATCATGTAATGTCTCAAACCTGGTATATTTATGTCCTTCTTCACAAAACTCACGCCAAGTTAACTTTTTGGTTAAGACATCAAAGGCTTAAAACCGGTAAAATATAAATTCTTGAGGTGAAATTAGGGTTGGGGTCTCAATTTGTTTGAATATTTTTGCACTCCATAAATTTTTTCAATTGCACCCCAACTTAACTTCAAATCTTGGATCTGCCCCTGATTTGGTGCAGTAATTCAAATCTAGCATTGGATTTTATCTGATATTGATAGTTTTGTTAAGCAGTTACAACAGGTCTGATCTATCTATGAGTGTTGGGCATGTAGAATGGGAGATGGTTTGTACATGTAGGTGCTAGAATGGAGGGTAGATGGTGGCAAAGGATGACCCCGGAGGATGACCCTGCTACATGCCTATCATGAGGCAGACCATCGATTTCCTTGGGGATAGGGTAGATTATTTTATGCTTTGTGCTACCTCTTATCACCAAGAATGCAAAGAATTAGATTATATTATGATAGCATCTTCACTTTCAACATACATGTAATAAAAAATTTAAAATTAAAATTTTTTGAATTGTTACTTTTTCATTTCTTCATTCAAATTAATAATATTTATTATTTCAAGAGTCAAACTTGATAGTACATCATTTGAAAATATGCATGCAGAAAAAATATTGCTGTCTTGCATAAACAATTGGATATAATGTTTTGTACAATTGTTAGGAGGTCTTCACCCATAAACAATGGGTGATAACTCCAACACATCTCATGAAGATTATGCATAAACAGTACATTTTGCAAGGAACTTTTCAAAATGTTTAATATTGCCAGTATTGTTACAAATCCTCCTATATTAAATCCCCATAAAACCTTTGACTAAATGCAATATGCTATATGATAGAGATGAGTTTGAAGAAAAATATACCACACTATGTTTGCATGAATTCTGTCCTTGATCATGATGCATACCTGCCTTTTTTATCTGGGTACATTTGCATATTTTGGGAGCTCTGGCAACAGTGTAAAATTAAAGAATTTTTTGTTGTTAATGAGAAGGTCTATTTTTTATTGCTCGACGGCTCGCAATACCTCTACTTAGCAAAGATTTCCCTGCAAATACATATAAGCTGTTAGCAAAATCTGCTTCATTTGGAAATGGAAAAATATTCTACGACTATATCTATTTTGACCATTAATTTTACAAAGAAACCCATTCAAAAACATGCACAATAATTTTGTTCCATGATTATTGCCATTGAATTATTCATCATTGGATTTTCTCAAGATAAGAATCTCATACGTAACCTCTCCATGCAGTAAATTAAGTGTGCAAAATTTACCATGTTTAAATTGACTTTTTGCCAATGATGATAACTACTTTTTGTCTCGCCTGCGACGAAAGTCGCTGAAGGCGAGACATAGGTATAGCAATCCGGCGACGGCGACGGCGGCGGCGGCGTAAACTTTTTTCTAAAACCTTCATAACTTTTCAAGGGTAATACATACAAACATCATCTTTGGTCCACAGCACCACCAAGTGATGACCTTTCCAGCAGCATATATTTTGAATGACCTTGACCTTGTTTAAAGATATCTCTTAAAATTTACAGTCCTTAACTGTCAGTTATAAGAGGTATTATAAAAACATTATCAAACATCCTTGCCAAAAAATACTACCTGTTTACCCATAATTATTTTGTTTTTTATATTGCAGGACAGAAAAACATGGGAGATAAGGATATACTTGTAACAAAGGATCCAGTATTTGTAAACAAAAACATCATTAATGGAAGATATATTGGAATACGACCACACAATTACCTCCCCTTGTCAATAGCTGTCACAATTTTTAATCCAATTTTGGGACCTCTTGCAATAGTATTTGCATGTAAGTATATTTTATATATGTAGAAGTGTACAAAAATAATGCATTTAGAACTCACATTTTCTTTTAAAGAGAAAATAACAAACATTGCAGACAGGCATGGGGTAATGCTAATGTGTAATTGTAATGCCCTGTAATGCATTACATTATTTCAAAGTAATGCATGTAATGTGTAATGCTCAATTTTTAGCATTACATGTAATTGTAATATAATGCATTAAATTTTTAAAAAATGCCTGTAATTTAAGCATTACATGGCATTATTTCTAATTTGAAACTTGGGTAAAGTTTTTCAACTATAAATTTTTTTTAGTGAAATGTATTGGGACTCCATGTAAATTTTGAACATTGTTTTTCTCTTATATCTGCCAGCTTTGCAACTTATCTAAAAGTATAAAACAAAATATTTTCTTTTCAGATGAAAAACATTTAATTTCAATTCTAGTTTTGAAAATTTACAATCCTTAATTCACAAAACAAACACAAGCTTCTAGTGATAAATTAGTTCAAAATTATAATTAGTTCAAAGATCATTGATTGTAACATGTAAAACTTTTAATTAGTTTACATCTCAATTAATTCCTTTCTTTTGACAAGTGGATTTATGGCTTTAAATTGTGTTCAATCAATCAATATTCTTTATTCTCATAAACATATAAACAATGTTACAGAGAAGATAACATGTAAATTATAGAATATATATACATGGCATGTGTGAAATACAAAATATAGTAAACGAAGACAATATATAATTTCAACTATTACAATGGTCATATTTAGTGAACACTTGTTAATTACACATAAAGTTCATTCTTTAATTTTTGAAAAGATCACATGAATTTTACATAGTGAAGGTTCAATTAGCCCACATTTATCTCCCAAACCCTTAAGACTTAATATTAAATTGTAAATTTCAAAATTGTTCCAGAAAAATTGTGAAAAAGGGAGAAAATAAAAACTACAAATACAGTTGTAGTAAATGAGATAATACAGTCTATAATTTACATATAAATGCAACGAAATACACAAGTACAGAAATTTTAACTCGGAGGTGGATCTTTTCATTTGTATTTTTTAATGAATCTATATCATTTTCAAGAGATAGTAATAGTTTAAAAAAGTTGATTAAAAGTTTGGTCTTTTTCCTGCTTCAGAAACATGTTTAAAGTATTCATTGTAAATAAATTGCAAATGCATGATTCATCGTTTCTTTTCTTGATAAAATTTGAAAAATGTAATGTGTAATTTAATGCATTACTTTTGTAAGTAATTGTAATATAATGCATTACTTTCAAAAATTGAAGTAATTGTAATTGTAATATAATGTTAAATTACCAAATGTAATTGTAATATAATGCATTACATTGCAATGTAATTCGCCCCAAGCCTGATTGCAGACCTTACCACTAGGTCTGGAATGTATGCAAAAATGAATTTATGAATTAAATAAAAATACAAAGTAATATTGTGGATTCTCACTTTTGAGACACAACAGTTCCTATTTTTAGCGGTGTGAGATTTCCTTGTCTTGTACTCTGGGGTACAACTGGGGTACAAGACAGCTCGCACGCAACTTTTCCATTTGAATCATTTCAAGCAATATTTAGGATTTTATGCTCAATAAATTTTCATTGGTGGCCACAAAGATATCTAATCTCCGTGTTGTAAAATTGTTATATATTATCTAAAGTGAAAATTCACATGTAAAATGAAAAGAGCATCTTTAAAAATATGGCGCGCTCGGGTATACATTCCAGATTTTATGACGTTATTGAAAGGGACGTAACTCCTTGAATGTGTAAACAGGCGAATGGGGACGATATTTCTATGTGGATTTCAGAATATTTTAGAGAGAATACAGTGAGAAATAAAATCAAACGCCAGTGAAAGTGTGAGACTAAAGAATCTCAGACACCCTCGGGTAAGATTTCAAACATCTCGGACTCGGCAAGCTTCGCCCGAGACTAGAAATCTTACCCTTGGGTGTCTGAGATTCTCTTGTCTCGCACTTTCACTGGTGTTAGATTCTTTTAAGCTTTTTTTAATAAATATACTTTCACCTGTCTCGTATAGGGATTTTTTCATTTGTGCATGTATCTTTACTCTGTATCTCTTCATTACTTCATACACTGTTTGGTTTAATATTGATTTGCCTTTGAGGAGACTTCCAGGAAGTATGAGGTAAAGTTAAATTTTTTATATCATGATTGGTTTTTCAGGTTCCAGGGTTATTGCCCTTGAACAACACAAATCTGCAAATTTTATGCTAAAAGGAGGGGGCAAGAGGGTTTTCATTAACAGGCTAACAATCTTTAATTTTCCAAAAAACTTTAAACAACCAGCTGAAAATTAAAAAAAAAATACAAGGCAGGAAAGGTCTTGTCCCCTCCTTATAAAGTATAAAAACTTTAGTTTGCTTTGAAGATAAGTTTACACATTCTAGGAACATATAGCTTACTGTAACATACAGGTCAACTTGATTTTCCTATAATTTTAGTTTGCTTTCCTCAATTATTGCTCTTGAATAATGAACAATTTGCTAATTTATTGTTCTTAGATGCAGTAGCACCCACAAAACATAAAATCCATTTTAGAAGTAAGCAAATATATGTAAACTCAAAAGATGTATCCATTCTTATTTATTGAATGAATTAACTTTATCCAGATTCTTGCAATTGCTTTGAATACAACAGATCACCTTTTCTTATATATTTTTACCCTTTACCATGACTCACAGATCTTTGGCATCATTAATTTTCCTTAGCATTAAAACTGAAAACCGGTACATAAATTGTATCCTTGTATCTGTTCTCTTTTCCAGTCATGTCAACCAGATCATACAACGATGGAGATTTAAAATATTCACAGAAGTGGGCGGGATACGCCTTTATGTGGAGTATGATTACTATAGGTGCCTCTATCATTATATACTGTGCTATTGGATTTACTCTGGGTGAACTGCCTATTACAGGAAGTCATTCTCCATAGAATTCTCTGTGAATTTGACACACGGCAAACACAGCTGACGACACACTTTCAAACGGCAACATCGCTATGCTTTGATTTATATATACAGAACATTTAGAATGAAAGAGATGAAAAATTAGAAACCTGGTCACAAATGTTACATAAAATTTCTAGTTTTCAGATATAGAATCATTGTGTTCATACATTCCACATTCCAATTGTTTTTAAAACATTCCTTAAGAATGGAGTATCTATGCAAGTTATTTCCTCTTTCAAATCAGTTGTATATAAGTAATATTATTGTATTCTGCACAAATTGCAGATTTTGAAGAAGTGCTAATAAGGAAACAAATTTGAAAGAGCTGTGAAAAATTTCAAAATGATATAAACTGAAATTAAATCTTGTTAAAGATGGCCTACGACATCAAATAACAAATAGCTGAAGCTATGCTCGATTTGAAGTATAAATCCAAACTGTAATGTAGCTTTTAACTTTTGCAATCAAAAGCATTCCACTCATTGGTTTCAGTTGTATATAAACTGTGAAATGAAAAAAGAAAAATCATCATCATTACAGGAAAATCAAATACGGGAAAAACATAAATATATTATATATTGGTGTTCATGTCATTAATATTTTGTATATAGATCATTGTACTGTATATTTTTATATGAAGAAATCCAACACTCACTCAAAGTGGAACTCTCAAATAGATTTTGAAGCTCAAGTCATGACTTGTTAAGCAGTTATCTCCCTTTTTAAACAAAAATAGACACAAACAGATTACAGACAAAACTCTGCATTGGTACATAATTTTTTTAAATAAATTTATTTTACACTTTAATATGCAAATTGACTGAAGTTGAGAGAGTCAGTATTTATAAAATTTTATAAGCTTTATTTCTTTTAGGAAAATTGTTTCACTACCATAGATGTGTAAAATTATTATTTTATGTAATTGTTTTATTTGAATGTTATTGCATAAAATTTTATTTATCGCAGAGCAAAATAACATGATTTTATTACTTTATGCATTTTCTCCACAGTAAATATATATCATTTAATGTATTGTTTTAGAGTTTTATGTGTAATTCCAGCATAGTTGTACTAAAAAAATGTAATTACATAGTAAGGATATCGGATACATTTTAAAATCA
The DNA here is from genome assembly GCA_002080025.1 of Modiolus philippinarum. Taxonomy (NCBI): domain Eukaryota; kingdom Metazoa; phylum Mollusca; class Bivalvia; order Mytilida; family Modiolidae; genus Modiolus; species Modiolus philippinarum. The sequence continues at coordinate 74,637 of MJUU01004204.1, forward strand.
TTTGTGAATGAAGCTAAGTTCAAAATCAAACTAAGATTAACTCAGTAGAGTAAAACCCTGTTTTTATACCCATCTAGATCTTTGCCTATGTCTTGTTGGTAGTTTCTTTTTCAATTTTTTCTCAACCTTTACTCCAATACCAAGAAAATGTTAAACCTCTTAACAATGAATAAGGCTGCCATGACAACTGGTGGTGATGAAAACAAGGTTTTACTGTAATTTTAAGGTAAGCAATTAGGTCCATTTGTTGTTATAGTGTACATATATGATTTTTTATTTTTAATTATGATGTTAATTAGAGATTTTTATATACATTCATTGTATTTATCATGTTATCATTGTCAGTAAATATTTGTATCAAATTCTTCTTCTTGTTTTTATTCATTACCGTCAAAGATTTCTCAACTTATGTATGGTGTAATGATTTTATATCTAGTCTGAGGCTTAATTATGACAAGTTGTATACTATGCTTCCCCTTTCCAGGTCTGTCCTCATCCATTTCCTGTTCGCTAATATTTCGATTAGAATTTTCAAAGCAACTCCTGATAAATTTTTTTCATCGATTTCTCAGTTTGTCTTTTGGATGGGACATAAACACAGTCCACTTATAAATTAAAAAAAAATAGCAATGCTTTTATGAGTGGTATGTAGTTTGCGATAGGTTTCAATTCCTGCCAATAATAATTAAATCCTCCTTTTTCATGTCCACATTTATTCTTGTGCACCTTGATATAGAGCAATAGTATGTTCAATAATTACTCCCTATTTTCATTCCAGTAAAGACTGAAAAGAAATTTTGTAGTTTTATAATGGATTGTTATGTCTAGTTAAAATGCATAAGAAATTTTAAAACATCAGGCTCAGGTGTGTTTTATGATCTGTCTGGCATCTGTGTTGTGAAGTTGACATAGTGCCCCTTTACTGTTTTACACTAGTTCAAACTTTACTCTTAATTCATGCCTTTCTTGATCTGTCTCACATCCACACTATCATCCGGTTGATGTAATGTGCCCTTACTGTTTTACACTTGTTTAAATTCTAATCTCAATTCATCCTCTTTTAAATGTCTATATATCTAAGGACAAAACAGGGATGTGATTCCCAGATGGATTCATGGAATTTTGTGATTGACCAACATAATCTGCAGTGGCGTAGCTAGGCGGAAGCCCGGAAGCCAAGGCTTCAACATCGTTTTGTCAAACAAAAAAAAATAATATAAGAAAATAAATTTATAATAAAGGTCTATGCTGAGCGCAGCAGGATACGACCGCAGCATGTCGAATACTGAAATTTGAACAAGTGTAATTCAAAATGAATGAGGACATAGTAAAGAGCTTGATACAGTAATTAAATGGACACAATAATGAGCTTGAATCAGTTGCAATTTTGGCCCCTTTAGCTCAGAAACGGGAAAAGCTATGCCAAATTTGTTGACTAACTACTGAAAGCTTATATCAAGAAGAATCCAAACGAAATCCGATGAATAATAAGGATTTCAAATATTTCGAAAAAAATTACAATTTTGGCCCCTTTGACCCCTTGTAGCTCGAAAACGGTAAGAGCTATGCAAAATCCGCTGCCATACAACTGAAGGCTTACATCAAGAGGAATCCAAAGAAAAAAATTCTTTTGAAATCCAATGAAAAATAAAGATTTCACAAATTTCGAAAACTTGCAATTTAGGCTGCTTTGACCCCTTGTAGCTCGAAAACGGTAAGAGCTACGCAATATCCATTGACTTATATCAAGAGGAATTCAAAGAAAAAAATCCCATCAAAATCCGATGTAAAATAAAGATTTCACATATTTCGAAAATTTGCAATTTAGGCCCCTTTGACCCCTTGTAGCTC
>MJUU01004204.1:76624-93426 GCA_002080025.1 Modiolus philippinarum
TTGACATACTACTGAAAGCTTATATCAAGAGGAATTCAAAGAAAAAAATCCCATCGAAATCCGATGAAAAATAAAAATTTCAGGTAATCAGCAAATTTGCAATTTTTGCCCCATTCGGCCCCTCATAGCTGGGAAAGGAAACAAGTTACCAAAAATATAAAAGTTGAGCGCTATATTAATTTTTCATAAGGAATCTAATGAAAAAAAATGCATCAAAAATTAAATCGGACAAAAAATGAAAAAAATAGATTTTTGAGATTTCCCCCTTTTGGGACCCATTTATCTCATTAACGGTACATGTGACATGAAATCCATTTAATACTTCCGATTAGAAATTTCCTTAAGATCACACTGAAAGAAACCCCATCAAAATCTGATAAATAATAAATATTCTACAGCCCAATATATGAAAACACCTAATTTGGCTCTTTTTAAAAAAAAACGGGCGGGGCCACAATACCCCAAACCAATCCCAACCTTCCTTTTGTGACAAGCAACATTATATTAAAATTTCATAAGGATTGATCAACTAGAACTGAAGTTATCACACCGAAACGAAGAGTCTACAGACGCCGACGACGCCGCCGCCAGTATCATACCAATATAAGACCTCAAAAATTTTTTGGCTGTCGTATAAAAAAGAAACGAGAGAGAGAGAGAGTTTTATATGAATGTGGTTATAGCAACTCGTTTCCCTCCGTCACACAGGATTGTGCGTGTGACAAAACTCGCATAAGCCCACAGTGCAGTTTGTCTGGGTGTTTAGTGCATAACGAATGAAAAGTTGTGTTATCACTTAATCCCGACTCTACTTACTTCATGTCAAAATTTCGCAACATACGATGAGCAAATCATATACTTATATTATACTGCATAATTTTATTAGAATGACACAGGAATGAATTCTCACTTCCCTAAAGTTTTTCACAGTATCATCCCTGTTTCCTCTAACTGTTTGTCGCCCTCCCCCACTGTTTTCAGATCCCGTTTCCTATTTTCTGATAAAAATATTTACTGTCAGAACCTTACATGGTAGAACAGGACGTTCTAGCTATCTGACATGGACCATTCTAGAGAATTCCTGGTTAAAATACTCCATATCAAAAGATGCATTATACTGTGGCTCTTGTGTGTTGTTTGGATCACATTGTATGTATTTCATCTTGGCCTGTCAGTTCTATACTATAAGTTAATAATTGTAGCTATGAAAATTAAAATATCAAATAATTTTCAGAAGGGAATTCAACATTTTTCATTCTAATTCTACTTCTCAAAACACCTGAAATGCAAGAGCTTCTGTGGGCTTTGCCCCCAGATCCCCCACCAGGGCTTTGTCCTTGACCCAATGGGGGCCTTTAGCGGCCCCAAGACCCCCTGTCGCAAAATGGGCTTCAACATAGTTCAGGGTCTAGCTACGCCATTGATCTGATACTACTCATTTCATACATTCATACTACTCATTTCATACATTCATTGTGTTTTATGATTTTAATATGAATCAGTTCACAGTTTCATGGAATTATGTGTTCCTGATGCTACCTGGTTCATAGATGCATGCAATTCTGTGATTCCATTATTACCAAGTTCAAAGATCTGTTGAATTCTGTGATCCCCATACTTCCAACTGCATGAAATCATGGAATTTTGTGATTCTGATACTATCCAGTTCACAGATTAATAAAATTCTGCAGATGTGATACTACCCACTTCATGTTTTCATGAAATTTCGTGATTTTGGTACAACCCAGTTCCTTCCCTTCATTTGTATATGTAAATGTCATCCTGACAGAAGCTGATAATGCAGTTGTGAAAAAATGCTGGTTACAATTCAATTATGACTGTTTCCTCAAGTAGTACAAATGCAAGATGTTTTGATGAAACAACTATTGCCACAGATTTTAGTGCAAAAGAGATAGGTTTCAAATGAAAAACATCAAATTAATTTTTGTTAGTTAATTCACATTTTGACTGCTGGTTTATAAGGATTCCGCATGCTTTTCAATCTGTACTACATGCCTGGTAAACAAGACCATTTAAACAGTGTTGTAATCACAAAAAGGTGTTTCAAACTTTCCACTGAGACCGTTTCTCTCAGTTTGCTGACAAATGAGAGGAACACCGAATGATTTTTTTTCAGTTCAACGAGAATGTTATTCTGTTCTGGTATAGTGTAAAAATTCTCTGCTTTCCAGTGTACAAAAGGAGCTTGAACTGATTCAGAAATCAAGAATATGACATCAGATGAAAGTTAACAAAAAATCTAGGACAAAACTTACCTGATGGTAAGATTACTACTTTGAAACAAAGCTTTCAGAGTTGCAAGATGATTGTCTGAGGTTTCCTTTTCTTGCACACTCACTAGTGATTTTATTTCTCATTGTATTCTCTCTAAATATTCTAAAATCCACATGGAAATATCTTCCCAATTAGTAAGACTACATCTGGTTATATCCCTTTTTTTTGCAGTTTACAGTAGATTTTGGACGACTTCAACACCATGGATGTCTTAAACTGTTTTTGTTGTCCCTTTGTTCAAGTTAAAACAGTTTGACCTTGGTCCTTTGGTGACCAAGCCATCGAAAATAAACTAGTGATAAAATTTGGGAATATACATACCCCAGCATGGCACGTTTTAAAGGACTATTTCTCTGGTTTTCCTTTACATTGATATAAATATGAATACTGGTAACGTTCATGATCACCATTGCCAACAGTTGTAAACTGCAGACTCAAATATCCCGAGCACAATTTTGTTTAAATGAATAGAATTCGAAACCACGAATGTAAGTATTAACGAAATAGTGATATATACGAAAACCACAAAAATTGATGTCCATGAATAGAAGTACTTACACAGTAAACAAAAACTTATACTGATAAATAAATGGGTGCATGGACAAACTGACAAGAGAAAAGCAATATGCCTCCCAATTTTTAATCATTGAAACACAAAGGTTAGAGAAAGCTACCATATGACAAATGTTTTGCCGACAAGATTGCTACGCTTAGCTATGTCCCCCGCCGCTGCAGTAAAGTCTATAAAGTCCCATTTCTAATGTAAAATTTTGCGAATCAAAATGGCAGCAGGATATGATCAACTGCATTAGGTGGCAAATAGCCAAGCAAAATTTCAGCAAAATCCCTTAATTGGATTATGATAAGAAGTGTCCACAAAGTCTCGATATGTTGTAGTATGCATTAAGTCGATCAAGTCCAATAACTCCTTTAAAATTTGTGGAATCAAAATGGCGATGTGATATGATCTAGTACATATGGTGACTAACAATCCTGTAAAATTGGAATGAATTCGGACTAGCAGTTGCTTAGGAGTTGTGTCCAGAAGATTTGCCATTTTATAACAAAGTGGAAATAATCAAAGTCCCATAACTCCCACAAAATTTGACGAGTCAAAAAGGGCAATGTGATATGATCTAGTACTAATGGTGGCTAACAATCCTGTAAAATTTGAATAAATTCTGACCAGCGGTTTCTGAGGAGTTGCGTCCACAAGATTTGCCATTGTATAACAACGTGGAAATAATCAAAGTCCCATAACTCCCACAAAATTTGACAAATCACAATGGTGAAGCGATATGATCTAGTATTAATGGTGACTAACAATCCTGTAGAATTTGAAAGAATTCTGACCAGCGGTTTCTGAGGAGTTGCGTCCACAAGATTTGCCGTTTTATAACAATGTGGAAATAATCAAAGTCCCATAACTCCCACAAAATTAGATGAATCAAAATGGTGATGCGATATGATCTAATACTAATGGTGGCTAACAGTCCTGTAAAATTTGAATAAATTCTGACCAGTGGTTTCTGAAGAGTTGCGTCCACAAGATTTGCCATTGTAAAACAATGTGGAAATAATCAAAGTCCCATAACTCCCACAAAATTTGACAAATCAAAATGGCGAAGCGATATGATCTAGTACTAATGGTGACTAACAATCCTGTAAAATTGGAAAGAATTCTGACCAATGGTTATTGAGGAGTTGCTTCCACAAGATTTGCCATTGTATAACAATGTTTAAATAATCAAAGTCCCATGACTCCCACAAAATTTGACGAATCAAAATGGAGATGCGATATGATCTAATACTAATGGTGACTAACAATCCTGTAAAATTTGAATGAATTCTGACCAGCGGTTTCTGAGGAGTTGCGTCCACAAGATTTGCCATTGTATAACAATGTGGAAATAATCAAAGTCCCATAACTCCCACAAAATTTGACTATTCAAAATGGCAATCTAGTACTAATGGTGACTAACAATCCTCTAAAATTTGAATCAATTCTGACCAGCGGTTCCTGAGGAGTTGCGTCCACAAGAATTGCCATTGTATAACAATGTGGAAATAATCAAAGTCCCATAACTCCCACAAAATTTGACGACTCAAAATGGCCATGCGATATGATCTAGTACTAATGGTGATTAACAATCCTGTAAATTTTGAATAAATTCTGACCAGTGGTTTCTGAGGAGTTGCACCCACAAAAAACGTGACACACGGACGGACGCAGACCATTACCATGTACTCCGTCGCGTTGCGACGGGGGACAAAAACACAAATGGTCAACGAATGTACATTTGAGGCAAATGTGTACCAATAATACAGTAAAGAAAGAGAAGACATCAAAACATGCTCATATTTTATCACTTGTATAAAAATTACATAAATATCATCTAAAAAATTTCATACACAATTTACATAGTCCTGAATTATACAATAAACATGAACACATTGCACTTTATATCAATTAAAGTCCCTTCATTATAATAATTTTACATATTTTACTTAGTTGATATATTAACAATTATTGTGAAAACACGAGGAATTACCATACAGACATAGCGTCCAATATTTTGGCAAAACAGATTTATCCAGATTAGGCATTTAGTCCTTGTCCAATCATTCAAGTCATATTTGGCAAGATTCTTGTGGAAGTATACCAGAAGGTTAGTATCTAAGCTGAATTACAAATGAAGTGGCGAAATATTTAACTACAAAATATATCCACCAAAATCTGGTATCTATTACACAACAGAGAACTTGATTAAAAGACAATGATGCAGATTAACCGCTGAAGTTAAATCTGTGGTAAACTAAGTAAAATATTATTTTCAGAACACAATTTGGACATAAAATAGCACTATACAATTCTTATATACTGATAAACCTGATAATAGGCTTAACTAAGCTTGCATATAAGAAGCAAAAATAACACAGATTTCACACATGTCTCATTTTTTTTTTTAAAATATTAACTTAATAATAAAATATTGATTTGTTCCATTAAATCATTCACCAACAAAACAATGAGAAGCATGTTACTTTAAAATTTCTTTCTATATATTCCCCTTTCAGGTCAAGTAAAAACTCACTAAACAGATCAATACTTCCTAAGTAATTATTCCAAATATCTTAATTTTTCTTGCAGCATAACTCTGCATCAAAATTCCTTCTTATTTATTCCATTTAGGATGCTAGGTGGTCATATTTTGGTATTTCTGTTAGATTATGGGACTCTTTCTCCTCTTTTACAAGAATCCAATCACAATGTTTGGCCAACTGACCCCCTATTTTCATATAATTTCATTTTATAAATCTTTAGAATTCTTACAAAATTTATTGAATCCAATTTATCTTTTCACATTTTATTATGGATCAACATTGCTTAGTTTCCTGCCAAATTTAATTACCTTTCAATTTTTTCACAAATTAAATTTGTTTGAAATCTTACTTATACATGTATTTAAACTGACCAGCAAAACTCCTTAACAGTATACCAAAATATGATCAATACATCTAATGTTTAATACAAGTTACTTTCAGATGAACAGATCTACATGTACACAATTACACAATGTAATTATATGTCAGCAGCTGAAGCTTTATACACAGAATGGTAGGCATTTCTTAGTAAAGCATATGGAAAACATGATTCCAATAGATCCATGGTTAAAAATGGAGATTCTGTAACAATCTGAAAAAGAAAAAGAAATTTTAATTTAGATCCAATTTTAAACTATGTTTATTTATATCTTAATTTCCATCAAATTTTAAACTATGCTTCCTACTGGCAGCCATGTTGGATAAAAAGTGAACCTGAAAAACTTTTTTTTCCCAAGGGACCACCTAAAGACTATCGAAGCCAAGAATGGTTGTGATTGGCAATAACTTTCAGAGAAAATTTTTGAAAGCCTTTCCATAGGGGCCAATGTTTCCTGCTGGCAGCCATCTTGGATATGGCACAGACCTAAATTCACTCTCCTAGTCCTTGGATGGTCTCTTTTTGGGGAAACCATCCAAGGCCAAGTTTTGTTCAAATCGCCTAAGCAATTTGTAGAAAAGATCTTTGATTGTGTGTGTGTGTGATTTTTAGGGGACCAACTCAAGATTATAGTGGCCAAGTTTGGTTCCAATTGGCTCAACATTTTCAGAGATCTCTAAATGTTCCCATTGGGTCAAAATTAAACTATATTTTCTGCTGGCATCCATCTTATCATGTGGAACTGCCAAAACACCTTTTTTGTATAGTACCACCTGAAGATTATTGTGGCCAAGTATGGTTCCAATTGTCTCAGCAGTTTCAGATGAGAAGATCTTGTGCATGTTTTACCAAAGGTTCCAATGTTACATTAAGTTCCCTGTGTGCGAATATCCTGGATGAAGGGCAGACCTGAAAAACACATCAAAGGACTATTGTGACCAAATTTGTCACAATTGGCTGAGTAGTGTCAGAGGAGCAGATCTTTGCATGTGTTTTCCTATAAGGTCCAACGTTTAAACTGTGTTCTAAACTGGCAGCCAACTTGGATAGGGGACCACCAAAAGACTTATGTGGCCAGGATTTGTTCCAACTGGCTCAGCAGTTTCAGAGAAGGAAGATCTTTAAATGTGTTTTCCCATAGGCTCCAATGTTAAAACTGTTCCTGCTAGTGCCCATCTCAGATATAACATGACCTTAAAACACTTTTTGCAGGGTAACATCATTTGACTACTGTGGCCAAATTTGGTTTCATTTGGTTCAGCTATTTAAGTGGAGATATTCTTTGAATGTGTTTCCCATAGGGTCCAATGTTAAAAGAATGTTCCCCTCTGGCAGCCATCTTGGATATAGAATGGACCTTTAAAACTCCTTTTTTGGAGGGATCCAACTAAAGACTATTGTGGCCATGTTTGGTTCCAACTGACCAAAAAGTTTCAGAGAAGAAGATCTTTGAATTACGAAATAATTCATGGCAGGTATATGGTTATTGGAAATTTGACCATGGGCTGGGCCTTTATATTCGAATTTAACCCAAAGCATTAGCGAGGGGTTAAATTTATGAATATAAAGGCTAAGCCCATGGTTAAATGACAATAACCATATACCTGCCATGAATAATTTCCATTCTAATATGAAAGAAAATTCAATTTTCCATTCTGAAGTGACATAAAAGAAGGCAGATTTCTGTCCTCCATTACTGTCTGTCTATGACGTCACAATAAATAATCTGACGTTTTGCAAACAGATGCAAGGTCAAAATTCAAATCGAAAGCAAAACAATGCACATTTACATGTCTGAATGGCATGATTTCATTAAAACTGATCTTAACCTTTAATTCCTTCATAAATTAAGAGGAACAAGATTAAAAACGTTTTCCATCCCATTTACTCATATGCCAATACCATTTGCGCATGTGCAAAATATATGGTTATCAAGTATTATACTGGTTGACCATTAACAAGAGCCATGTTAGAATGAAAAGTAAATGTCAGAACAGACAGACAACATATGCAAAGTGATAGCAAAAGCTTGCCCTGTAAAAATTTTGATTGTCAATGATTCCCATTAACAGGGTCGGAAAATTTAACATCAGAATTTATCTTTTGACAGTGAAATATTGTGTTTACACAGGAATAAAATCAAACCAAAAGGAGGTAAGAGTATTGAATTTGATGATTTAGAGGCACCAATTTGGCATTTGATGGTAGTAAATTGAGTTTACTAGCAATGTGTTAGCACAGCCAGTAAACAGAAATATTGCATGGAGCAAGGCTGCTATTGTCTTCTTGGCTAACATCGAGGTGTAGAGTTTAGACACCTTAGATAGATCCTCGTTACTCTGGTATATCTTGTCAAAATCTAGTAACATGTCTATCCATAAGTCAGAGGTTTACTGCCAAAGAAATAAGATGACACAATTCATGATTCCTCCATTTTTGTTTGGCATACAAATATGTAGGAATATGTGACACAGTTATAATCAATTGTAGGGCATTTCAACCGTGAAATCTATACCTTGCAAATAAGAGTATAAAAAAATCATATAACATGAATAATGACCATCTACATTAGAATTACTTTTATAATCCTTTAATAAATAACATTGTATACTGTACCTTGTCAAGAAGTATGTACACTGATTCTCTATTCTTTACAGCTTCTTTGTCATTCTCTTGACCAAGTCTTAATAAACTTGATGATGCAAGCTGAAAAAAAACATGTTTGTAAAGAACTATAATGATCTAACATAATTAATTATTCTTTGTGCTACTTAAACATTTGTCTAAAAGGCTATATCAATGTATATAAAGGGCTACGCCAAGCGCAGCATAATACGACCACAGCATTTCAAGCACTGAATTTGAACAAGTGTAATTTAAAGATAATGTGGACACAGTATAGAGCTTGACACACTAATAAGCTGGACACAAAGTAGGCCAAGGAAACATAAAAATTAACCCTTTTAATCCTTTAAAGCTCACAAATAGTAAGAGTTACACAAAATCTGTTTGACATACTACCAAAAGCTTACAACAAGAGGAATTAAAAGAAAAAATCCCATTGAAATCCTATGAAAAATAAAAATTTTGGATATTTTGAAAAATTGAAATTTTGGCCCCTTTGACCCCTTTTAGCTCAGAAATGGTAAGAGATACACAATTTCTGTTGACATCCTACCAAAATGTTACAATTAGAAGAATCCAAAGAAAAAATCCCATCAAAATCCAAGGAAAAAATAAATTTTGCATATTTTGAAAAATTGCAACTTTGGCCCCTTTAACCCCTTTTGCTCAGAAATGGAAATACATATGCTAAATCTGTTTATTTACTACTAAAAGCTTACAAGAAGAAGAATCTAAAGAAAAAAAAATCAAGTTAAAATCTGATAAAAAATTAAAATTTCAGGTGATGTGCACATTTGCAATGTTGGGCCCCTTTAGCCCCTTATAGCTCCGAATGGTAACAAGTTATTAAAAATCTTATTGTTAAGCACTACGTTAATTTTTCATAAGGAACCTATTGCAAAACTAGAGGATGACATGCCCCAGCGCAAGGTTGAATCAAATTGGGATTTTTTAGTAATATTTGTGTCTGTAAGACACATATGATGCCCCCGTTAAACACATGTTATTCTTGTTATTCTAGGTTGCATAGATTAACTACTGGTATGTACCCTCTATTACTAAATCACCAAAAAATTAAAAGTTGAACGATGTATATTTTTGAAAAAAAAAATGAACTGAAATCAAAATACATACCACATGCACATCTTCAATATAGGTACAAATGAACTGCAAAATAAAAGCTTCCTAGCATCAAAACTCTAGGAGGAGTTATGCGGACAATCTGTGTACCCTCTATTAATAATTCACCTGTTCAACAATGTGTATTTTTTCCAAAAATGCATCAAAATCAAAATCCTTCCCACATGCACATCTTCAATATAAGTACAAATTATCTGCAAAACAAAAATTTCCTAGCATAAAAACTGTAGGAGGAGTTGCATGGACAAACTATGTACCCCCTATTACTAAATCACCAAAAAAAATGATGAAGTTCAACAATGTATAATTTTGACAAAAATTAACCAAAATCAAAATCCTTACCAGATGCACATCTTCAATATAAGTACAAAAGATCTGCAAAATAAAAACTTCCTAGCATCAAAACTGTAGGAGGGGTTGAAGAACAAACTATGTACCCTCTATAACTAAATCACCAAAAAATGACCAAGTTCAACAATGTATAATTTTGACAAAAATTAACCAAAATGAAAATCCTTACCACATGCATATCTACAATATAGGTACAAAAGATCTGCAAAATAAAAAAATCAGCAAAAATGACTAAGTTCAACAATGTATATTTTTAACAAAAATGCACCAAAATCAAAATCCTTATCACATGCACATCTTCAATATATGTACAAATGATCTGCAAAATAAAAACTTTCTAGAATAAAAATGTAGGAGTTGCGCGGACAAACCATGTACCCCCTCGGACGGACAGACAGACGGACGGAAGATGGACGGACGGATGGACGGACGGACGGACAAGGGTAAAACAATATGCCCCCCGACTTATCGTCGCGGGGGCATAAAAAAAAACAATGCATCAAAATCGGACAAAAAAACTAGAGGCTCAGAGACTGAGCCTGTGTTGCTCACCTGACAAAATGTAGTAGAGGCCATGCTTTTTGCCGGATCCAAATGAAATGTTTGTAAAGTACCTTCTGTACATCATTCCTCTAAAGTTTGGTTGAATTTGTTTCAGTGGTTTCAGAGGAGAAGATAAATATGTGATTTTCCCATATGGGGTTCAGTGTAAAACTATGTTCCGTGCTGGTGGCCATATTTTTTATCAGATTGTAACCAAATGAGCAATCTTTGTTAAGGACTTTCCAAACATCATTCCTGTAAAGTTCGATTGAATTTGCTTCATTGGTTTCAGAGGAGAAGATGAAAATGTGATTTTTCCCATAGGGTCCAATGTTAAACCTAAGTTACGGGCTGGAGGCCATGTTTTTTATTGGATTGGAAAGAAATAACCAATCTTTGTAAAGAACCTTTAGTACATCATTCCTGTAAAGTTTGGTTGAATTTGCTTCAGTTGTTTCAGAGGAGAAGATGAAAATGTGATTTTCCCATAGGGTCCAATGTAAAACTATGTTCGGTGCTGGTGGCCATGTTTTTTTTTTTCGGATCAGTACACAATGAGCAATCTTTGTTAAGGACCTTTAGTACATCATTCCTGTAAAGTTTGGTTGAATTTGCTTCAGTTGTTTCAGAGGAGAAAATGAAAATGTGATTTTTCCTATAGGGTCCAATGTTAAACCTAAGTTCCTCACTGGCTGCCATGTTTTTTATCGAATCAGAATGAAATGACCATTCTTAGTAAAGAACCTTTAGTACATCATTCCTGTAAAGTTTGGTTGAATTTGTTTCAGTGATTTCAGAGGAGAAGATGAAAATGTAATTTCCCCATAGGGTCCAATGTTAAACTATGTTCTGTGCTTGCAGCCATGTTTTTTGTTGGATTGGAATGAAATAAGCAATCTCTGTTAAGGACCTTTAGTACATCATTCCTGTAAAGTTTGGTTAAATTTGCTTCAGTTGTTTCAGAGCAAAAGATGAAAATGTGATTTTTCCCATAGGGTCCAATGTTAAACCTAAGTTCCGTGCTGGCGGCCATGTTTTTAATCGGATCGGAATGAAATGAATAATCTTTGTAAAGGACCTTTAGTACATCATTCCTGTAAAGTTTGGTTGAATTTGCTTCCGTGGTTTCAAAGAAGATGATCATGTGAAAAGTTAACGGACGATGGACAGACAGACCACAGACCACGGACACCAAGTGATGGCAATAGCGCACACTGACCCTTCGGGTCAGGTGAGCTAAAAATTAATATTTTTTAAATTTGCCCCATTTGGGCCCCATTAATCCCATGAATGGTACATCCAACTTGACATCCATTGCATACTTTAGATTGCAAATTTCCTCAGGTGCACACAGAAAGAAACCCCATCAAATTCCAATAAATAATATAGATTCTACAGCCCAATGTATGAAAACACCCAATTTATCCCTTTTTAGTCCCTTTTTTCTTAAAAACAGGATGGGCCACAATAACACTAGAGGCTCAGAGACTGAGCCTGTATTGCTCACCTGACAAAATGCTTCTATGCCATGCATGACCAAAAATGATCATGTTTTTACCATTGGGGTAGGGTGTTTAGGTATGTTCTCAATTAGCACCCTTGTGTTTTGTCTGATCCTATTGAAATTTTTTCAAAGGACCTTCTATACATATAGTATAATTTGCTTTAATTGTTTTGAGAGAAGATGAAGAAAAGGATGGTTTTCTCATACTGGGCTCCAATGTTAAACTATGTTCTGCACTTGAGGCAATGTTTTTTGTCGAATTGAAATCAAATGTGCAATTTTTGTAAAGTACCTTCAGTCATCATTCCTGTAAAGTTAGGTTGAATTTGCTTCAGTGGTTTCAGAAGAGTAGATGAAAATGTGATTTTCCCATAGGGTCCGATGATAAACTATGTTCGTGCTGGCAGCCATGTTTTCTAACGTATTGTAACGAAATGAGCCATCTTTGTTAAGGACTTTCTATTCATCTTTCCTGTAAAGTTTGGTTGATTTGCTTATGCAGTTTCAAAGGAAAAGATGAAAATGTGATTTTTCCCATAGGGTCCAATGTTAAACCTAAGTTCCACACTGGCGGCCATGTTTTTCATTGGATCAGAACGAAATGAGCATTCGTTGGAAAGGACCTTCCATACATCATTCCTGTAAAGTTTGGTTGAATTTACTTCAGTTATTTCAGAGAAGAAGATGAAAATGTGATTTTCCCATAGGGTCCTATGTTAAACCATGTTCCATGCTGGCCGCCATGTTTTTCATCGGATCAGAATGAAATGAGCAATCTTTGTTAAGGACCTTTAGGCCATGATTCCTGTAAAGTTTGGTTCAATTGGCTTCTGCTGATGAAAATATGATTTTCCCTTGGGTCCAATGTTAAACCCAATTGCCGCGCTGGCGGCCATGCTTTTTATCGGATCGAAACAAAATGAGCAACATTTGTAAAGGACATTCAATACATCATTCCTGTAAAGTTTGGTTGAATTTGCCTCAGTGGTTTCAGATTAGTAGATGAAAATGTGATTTTCCCATAGGGGTCCTATGTTAAAGCATGTTCCGTGCTGGCGGCCATGTTTTTCATCATATCATAATGAAATGAGCCATCTTTGTTAAGGACCTTTAGTACATCACTATTGTAAAGTTTGGTTCAATTGGCATCAGCCGTTTCAGAGCGGAAGATGAAAATATGATTTTTTCCATAGGGTCAAATAATAAACTTAAGTTGTACACTGGTGGACATGTTTTTTATCGGATCGAATCAAAAAGAGCAACCTTTGTAAAGGACCTTCCATACAACATTCCTGTAAATTTTGATTGAATTTGCTTCTGTTATTTCAGAGAAGTAGATGAAAATGTGATTTTCCCATAGGGTCCTATGTTAAACCATGTTCCATGCCACCATGTTTTTCATCGGATCGGAACGAAATGAGCAAACTTTGTTAAGAACCTTAAGTATATCACTCCTGTAAAGTTTGGTTCAATTGGCTTCGGCTGTTTCAGAGCAGAAGATAAAAATGTGTTTTTTCCCATATGGTCCTATGTTAAACCTAAGTTCCGCACTGGCGGCCATGTTTTTTATCAGATCAGAAGGAAATGAGCAATCGTTGTAAAGGACCATCCATACATCATTCCTGTAAAGTTTGGTTGAATTTGCTTCAGCAGTTTCAGAGAAGTAGATGAAAATAAGATTTTCCCATAGGGTCCTATGTTAAACTATGTTCCATGCTGGCAGCCATGTTTTTCATTGAATTGGAACAAAATGAGCCATCTTTGTTAAGGACCTTAAGTACATCATTCCTGTAAAGTTTGATTCAATTTGCTTCAGCCTTTTCAGAGCAGAAGATGAAAATATGATTTTTCCCATAGGGTCCAATTTTAAAGCTAAGTTCCGTGCTGGCGGCCATGTTTTTTATCGGATCGGAACGAAATGAGTAATCTTTGTGAAGGACCTTCCATACACCATTCCTGTGAAAGTTTGGTTGAATTTGCTTCAGTGGTTTCAGAGGAGTAGATGAAAATAAGATTTTCCCATAGGGTCCTATGTGAAACCATGTTCCGTGCTTGCCACCATGTTTTTGTCGGATCGGAAGGAAATGAGCCATCTTTGTTAAGGACCTTAAGTACATCATTCCTGTAAAGTTTGGTTCAATTTGCTTCAGCCTTTTCAGAGCAGAAGATGAAAATGTGATTTTTCCCATAGGGTCCAATGTTAAACCTAAGTTCCGAGCGGGCAGCCATGTTTTTTTATTGGATAGGAACGAAATGAGCAATCTTTGTAAAGGACCTTCCATACATCATTCCTGTAAAGTTTGGTTGAATTTGCTTCAGTGGTTTCAGAGGAGAAGATGATTTTGTGAAAAGTTAACAGACGACGGACGCCAAGTGATGGCAATAGCTCACACTGACCCTTTGGGTCAGGTGAGCTAAAAACCATTCCAAGCCTTCCTTTTGTGACAAGAAACATTGTGTTAAAATTTAGTAAGAATTGATCAACTGGAACTAAAGTTACTGAACAAAAACAGAAGTGTCTACAAACTACCACTATGACGACGACAACACCATACCATTATATGACTTCAAAATTTTTGCGGTCATATTAAAACTGCAGGAGTAGTCGAGTTAACTAAATAGGTACACCTTTTTCCATGTCAGCTCCCTGCCAATCATTCACCATACTATAACCTGGATAAGACTCCAATCCAGCCTTACTGGTCTCCCATTCTAATTGCTTTGGACTTTTGTTGTCACTTTTATTTGATAGCTTATGACATTGTGTACAGAAAAATAACTTTTAGAGGAATATCTATTGACATTCTCCTTCATACACTGCACAAATTAAACAGGGATGAAGGGAGCAGGTATGATAAGGCTTTTGTTGGCTCCAAAAATTGATAAACACTTGATCTTGGGGCAACATCAGTTCCTTGCAATATCTTGTTCTTCCAAGACCTGTACCTCCTGGATCATTAATGTATTATATTTGCAATTTATCAATGAACATACCAATATTCCTCTAGTAACACCTATAAGAACTGTATAGTAAACAGAATTATAAATTATGAACTTTTAAAGACAACTCTTCTGTCTACAACTGTTCCATTTCTATCCCTAGTAAAATGTGTATGAGCTGATCTATGAACAGATTTTTTCACTAGTACAGTAAGACTTACTGCTAAAAATTCTTGTAATCTGTCATGTACATCACCTGGACCATGAATAGAAAACAGGGCACCAGCCAACTGGTTAACAGCTAATGCCAGGCAATGGCAATTATTTATATTTCCTGAAAAATATTCATATATCTTATATAAACTACAAAAAGATGTTTTATCAGACAGACATGAGGCTAATATAGTATATAATAAAATATCCAAAAAGTCGAACAAATTATTTTGTCTTGTCTCATTGATGTTTACGCCATATCTCCTTTTTAAAGTGCTATCTTTTTATTCTTTTTTTTAACTAAAAAAAAATCCAGAGTTAACATATAGAAGTGTAATGTATTGATCCCCAGTGGACTAGCCAGATGACAAGTTTTGACAAATATTCATATAAACAAAGAATCATTTTAAAACAGAGTGATACTGAAACACAGAATTAAGCACATGTTTATGTGTTTATACTATATAACAAATTCTTAACATTCAAGCTAAAAAACTGCTGATAGTTATTTATGTCTTCAAACTAAGGTTCATACCCTCTAGAGATGCTTTGTATACAGAAGAATCTTGTCTGGCTAACTTTGGTATGGCCACTGCTACAAACACCATCAACAGACATGCTATTTCATATTCATTTTCTCTTCGTTCTGTAAAATCAAACAAGTGTTTTAAATGACAAGATGTTCTGGAACTTATAATAATCATAGTCACAAAGATTTTGGAAACTGTAAATCATAATATGCAATGGTGAAGCTACCGCTAAATTGATTTGGAAGGGCAGTTTAGGGTCTGTAAGTCTCGTCATGTGACACCTAGAAATCAAGATAAAATTGTAATTTGAAAACATTTCCCGCCAAAATATGACAATTAATGATTATGACATTTGAAGTTTTTGTTTGAAACGTCATATATTGTTATTAAAAATGCAACTTCCGAGAACAACTTATGTGCCAAATTGGAAGAGACTTACAGACCCTATTTAAGGAAAACAAGAGGCTCTCAAGAGCCTGTATTGTTCACCTGGGCTATGGCTGACATATGCAGTTAAAATAGTCCCAATGTTTTAAGGGCATTATTTTCAAATTAGTTAATAGACATTGATGTTATATTATCATAAGTTAAACTATGTTCCCGACTAGCAGCTATTTTGGATGGGATGCAATTCTTTTGGCCAAGTTTGGATCCAATTGGCCCAGTAGTTACAGAGGAGAAGATCTTTCAATGTCTTTTCCCATAGGGTCCAATGTTAAAACTATGATCCCCACTGGGGGCCATCTTGGATATAGCGCATATCTGAAAAACAACTTTTTTGCAGGGGACACTCTAAGGACTATTGTGGCCAAGTTTGGTTTCAATTGGCTGAGTAGTTTCAGAGGAGAAGATCTTTGAAAGTGTTTTTCCATAGGGTCCAATGTTAAACTATATCCCCCACTGGCAGCCATGTTGAATGTAGCGCAATCCTGAAAAACACCTTTTTGTAAGGAACCACCCAAAGACTATTATTGCCGAGTTTGGTATCAATTGGCTCAGTAGTTTCAGAGAAAAAGATTTTTGAAAATGTTTTCCCATAGGATCCAATGTTAAAACTATGTTTCCCACTGGCGGCCATCTTGAATATAGCACTGACCTGAAAAACATCTTTCTTGCAAAGGACCACCTAAGGACTATTGTGGCCATGTTTGGTTCCAATTGGCCCAGTAGTTTCAGA
>MJUU01004204.1:96870-116817 GCA_002080025.1 Modiolus philippinarum
ATTTGTTGCCATGAGAGCACTTTCAAGGTAAATTTTTGGATAAAACAGAGTCATTATTTTCGACAAAGTCCCATAATTCCGTCAAAAAATATCGACCTAGGCTGATTTTCGAACTTGACCAAGGTAATAGTGGTATAAAAATTTGCTATAAATTTCATGAGAATCCGTCAAAATTTGTAGGCATGAGAGCGCTTACAAGGTCAATTTTTGGCTAAAACGGTGTTGTTATTTTGGTCAAAGTCCAATAACCCCCTCAAAAAGTCTTGACTGAAACTGATCTTCAAACTCGTCCAAGGTATTAGTGATATAAACATTTGGTATAAATTTCATGAAAATCCGTTAAAATTTGTAGCCATGAGAGCGCTTACAAGGTCAAATTTTGGCTAAAACAGTGTCGTTATTTTTGTCAAAGTCCCATAACTCCGTCAAAAAATATCGACCGAGGCTGATTTTTGAACTTGACCAAGGTATTAGTGGTATAAACATTTGCTATAAATTTCCTTACAAGGTCAGTTTTTGGATAAAACAGAGTCATGATTTCGGTCAAAGTCCCATAACTTCGTCAAAAAGTATCGACCAAGACTGATTTTCGAACTTGACCAAGGTATTAGTGATATAAACATTTGGTATAAATTACATGAAAATCTGTTTTAATTTGTGGGCATGAGAGCGTTATCAAGAAAGGGTGACAGACGGACACATGGACGCCCCGCATTTCTATGTCCCAGCTCCGTGTTGCGGCGGGGGACAAGGGCTGTCGCCAAATGGCAGCCAAATATACCCCTCACTAAACCCTGATTCGAAATGGTAAGTGCAAATTTAAGTTGGTATGGACACAACACAGGTGTAGACACAGTACAAGTGTGGACACAATACAAGTATGGACACAATGATATAATCTTCAAGAAAGAACTTTTTACAAGAGTTCCAATGAAAATACTCTGTCGACATCAGACAAATATAAAATTCACCCTCTTTTAGTCTATTTGTATCTCTAACAGTTTGATTTCACAATACCTACGCTTTAAATTATTTCTTTGAAAAAAAAATCATTGCAGAGGGAATCAACAAAAGTTATAGTCAAATTATCTCCGCTTCCTGGTTTCCAACAATAATTATATTCCTTCATGCGCAACTTCATATAGTGTCCTTCTTTTTAGGAGAAGTTGCACTTACGAGGTAACCCATACATGGGGAATCAATGAAAAGTCAAAGTCAAAATATCTCCCCTTCATGGTTTCCGACAATAATTATATTCCTTCATGCACATCTACATATAGTGTTCTTCTTTTGTGTGAAGTTTCATCAAAATCCTTCAAATAGTTTAAAAGGAGTTGAGCTTACGAGGTAACCCATACATAGGGAATCCATACCTGTCAACTTTTGAAAGCCCCAAGTAGGGAGATCTCCCTACCAAAATTGTCTCAAGTAGGGAGATCTCCCTACCAAAAATTTGCTCAAGTAGGGAGATTTGTCGTAAGAGGCTTTCACGACATATATTTAGGCCAATTTTAACACAGTTTAGACTAAATGATACTTAAATGTATGAATATACTCAAATAAGGTACTTTGCTCAAGCACATATACTGATTTATTCAATACTTATCAGTTTTGTTCCTACAATGCATAGTTTTACTTGGCCATTTAAAAAATGCAGATCTGGTATCAGAAATATTGTCTAGGTGGCTTTCTTATTATTAACTTGAGTGCCTCTTGTCTATTCTTTTTGGTATATAATCATTCTTGTGACACAAATTTATTCAGTTGAAATAATACTATCTGACTGGGATGTGTTTACTATCCTAGACTACCTCTGCAGGTCTCAAATGTAACCAGAAGATCAAAAAAATTATATATTGTAAAAGAAATTTCTTTGAATTAGTATAAAAGAATTTTTAATTTTGCAAATATCAACTAACTTTGCTTTAAAACAGTTTTATGCCTTTAAATTTGGGTTCAAATTTGTTTTTGCTGTAAATTAATTAATATAAAAGGATCATAATTCAAATGCTTTAGAATAAAATCATAAAAATTAAAACCCAGATTTTGAAGGGAAACAACTCATTTGTCAAAATACGTGTTCCGGTAAAAATAGATATTTTTTCCCTGTCTTCATAGGGAATTTTATTGTGAAAATATAGTGGAAACGAAATTCAATGATAAATAAAAATATTTTCTTAAGAAATTAACTGGAAATTGCAATAAAGTTAAGCAGGTAATCTCTGATTGACAGGTAATTAGTGTGGTAATTAGGTCATAATTCAGGTAAACACTGCCGACGAAAGTTTGTTTACGACTGAACTAATCCTTTAATTAGCAGAACAGGTGTAATAAAATTATCATTTAGGGCAATTAGATAAAAGTGACAAAGATTATGAGCATCATACTTCCATTTTTGGCGATTTTACGGAAATCAGGAGATTCTCAGCTCCCACTCGGGAGACTAGTAGCTGACGGGAGATATACGAATTTTTGACAAAATATCGGGAGCCTCCCGACGAAATCGGGAGAGTTGACAGGTATTGGAATCAATGAAAAGTCAAAGTTGAATTATCTCCCCTTCCTGGTTTTGGATAATAATTATGTTCCTTCATGCACATCTCCATATTATGTCCTTCCTTTGTGTAAAGTTTCATCAAAATCCTTCAAATGGTTTTAAGAGGAGTTGTGTTTACAAGAAGTGTGGACAGACGGACGGACAGACAGATAGACAGGGCGATTCCTATATACCCCCTTACTTTGTTTGCGGGGGGTATAACTATGTTTCCAACTGGCAGCCATGTTGGATAAAAAGTGAACCTGAAAAACTTTTTTTCCAAAGGGACCACCTAAAGACTATCGTATCCAAGAATGGTTGCGATTGGCAATAAGTTTCAGAGGAGAAGTTTTTTGAAAGCCTTCCCATAGGGTCCAATGTTTCCTGCTGGCAGCCATCTTTTGCATGTTTTACCAGAGGTTCCAATGTTATATTAAGTTCCCTGCTTGCGACAATCCTGGATTCAAAGGGCAGACCTGAAAAACACATTTTCTGCAAGGGACAATCAAAGGACTATTGTGACCAAATTTGTCAGACCTGAAAAACACATTTTCTGCAAGGGACAATCAAAGGACTATTGTGACCAAATTTGTCACATTTGGCTAATAAGAGTCAGAAGAGAAGACCTGTGCATGTGTTTTACCATAAGGTTCAACATTTAAACTGTGTTCCAAACTGGCAGCCAACTTGGCTAGGGGACCACCAAAAGACTAATGTGGCCAAGATTTGTTCCAAGTGGCTCAGCAGTTTCAGAGAAGGAAGATCTTCAAATGTGTTTTCCCATAGGCTCCAATGTTAAAACTGTTCCTGCTAGTGCCCATCTCAGATATAACATGACCTTAAAACACTTTTTTGCAGGGTACCATCATATGACTACTGTGGCCGAATTTGGTTTCATTTGGTTCAGCTATTTAAGTGGAGATATTCTTTGAATGTGTTTCCCATAGGGTCCAATGTTAAAAGAATGTTCCCCTCTGGCAGCCAACTTGGATATAGAAAGGACCTTCCAAACTCCATTTTTGGAGAGATCCAACTAAAGACTATTGTGGCCATGTTTGGTTCCAACTGACCAAAAAGTTTCAGAGAAGAAGATCTTTGAATTAAGAAATAATTCATGGCAGGTATATGGTTATTGGAAATTTAACCATGGGCTGGGCCTTTATATTCTAATTTAACCCAGAGCTTTAGCGAGGGGTTAAATTTATGAATATAAAGGCTAAGCCAATGGTTAAATGACAATAACCATATACCTGCCATGAATTATTTACATTCTAATATGAAAGAAAATTCAATTTTCCATTCTGAAGTGACATAAGAGAAGGCAGATTTCTGGCCTCCATTACTGTCCGTGTCTATGACATCACAATAAATAATCTGACGTTTTACAAACAGATGCAAGTTCAAAATTCAAATCGAAGGTAAAACAATACACATTTAAGTGTCTGAATGGCATGATTTCATTTAAAACTGATCTTAACCTTTATTTCTTTAACAAACTAAGAGGAACAAGATTAAAAACATTGATGTTTTTCATCCCGTTTACTCATATTCCGATACCATTTGTGCATGAGCGAAATATATGGTTATCAAGTATTATACTGGTTGACGATTACCAAGAGCCATGTTAGAATGAGATGTAAATGACAGAACAGACAGACAACAGATGCAAAGTGATAGCAAAAGCCTGCCCTGTAAAAATTCTGATTGTCAATGATTCCCATTAACAGGGTCGGAAAATTTAACATCAGAATTTATCTTTTGACAATGAAATATTGTGTTTACACAGGAATAAAATCCAACCAAAAGGAGATAAGAGTATTGAATTTGAAGATTGAGAGGCACCAATTTGGCATTTGATGGTAGCAAACTGAGTTTACTAGCAATGCATTAGCAGAGCCAGTAAACAGAAATATTGCATGGAGCAAAGCTGCTATTGTCTGCTTGGCTAACATCCAGGTGTAGAGTTTACTCTATCTCATTTACTAGCATGTCACCTTAGATAGATCCTCGTTACTCTGGTTTATATTGTCAAAATCTACTAACATTTCTAACCATAAGTAGGAGGTTTACCTTTACAGCAATAAGTTGAAACAATTCATGTTTCATCAAATTTGTTTTGTATACAAATATGTCGGAATTTGCGACACAGTTGTAATCAATTGTAGGGATTTAGAACTGTGAAATCCATACCTTGCAAATTAAAGTAAAAATCAATCATATAACAGGAATGATTACCATCTATATTAGAATTATCTTTACTATATTTTCTATAATAAACAAGAGCTGTCGCCGAATGGCAGCCAGTTGAATCAATATGGAAAGTGCAAAATTAAGTGTGTGTGGACATAATGGACATAATAGAGGTGTTGACACAGTACAAGTGTGGACACAATACAAGCATTTACATAGTTGGAGGAAAAATCAAGATGCAAATAAGCGAGAACAAAAACCACAAAGTCATTAAACAGGAAGTGATTAACAGATATGACCTAAAACGGGAGGCACAGTATGGACCCCATACTGAAGCACCATACCAAATATCAAGTGGCTGTAATGCATGGTTGCTGACAAAAATGTGACAAAAAAGTCACAATCTTGAAAAAGCATGTAATAAACGCACAAAGTTGGTTAACAGGAAGTAGTGATTCAATATGGCGGAAAAGGGGAGGCGCAGTATGGGACCCCATACTGAAGCACCATACAAAAAGTCAAGTGGCTGTCATGCATGGTTGCTGAGAAAAATGTGAAGAAAATATGTGTGACGGACGGACGGACAAACGGACGGAATGACGGACGGACAGAGGTAAAACAGTATATCCCCGCTCCGAAGGGGGTATAATTAGGTCGTATACTGTACCTTGTCAAGAAGTATGTACACTGATTCCCTGTTCTTTACAGCTTCTTTGTCATTCTCTTGACCAAGTCTCAATAAACTTGATGATGCAAGCTGAAAAAAACATATGTTGTTTGTAAAAGAACTATATTAATTTTATAACATTCTTTGTGCTACTTAAATATTGTCTTAAAGGCATATACCGTTTTTAGTTGTAGATTATACACACATTTTTTACTTGAAAACAATTTTAATAGGAGGTGTGCGTATAATCTATCACAATTGACAAAAATCCCATTTTTCCTCAATGTATTTTTGCAATAGTGGCAAGAAATCACCACTGAATCCAGTCCAAGCTCGTTGGGTAAGTAAAAAGGTATGTTTGTACATCAATAAAGATTTTTAACCTTGTTCTTAGTGTTATTTATTATAAAAGTTTGCAATTTGATCAAGTTTGTGTATTTTCTGCATTCGTTTTGTGAACGTGCACGTAGTTCGTGTTTCAGTGTGTTTTCGGGCTGTCATACCTATTTCTACTGCCAAATATAAATAATTCCCATAATAAACTCCAATATTTATCTTTATGCTCGTTTGTCATTGTTTTTCTGACCGCCATTTTGGGATTGTGCATTACGTTCGTATGTCGCTTATGTCATGTAAAATATATTTATTTTGGTCCTTGAAACTTATTATGTTATTGTGTACAGAATAACAACTTGAAAGAATATTTATTAACCTAAAAGACTGCTAAGATATCCAAGTTTTAATGTAT
This sequence comes from Modiolus philippinarum, assembly GCA_002080025.1. Taxonomy (NCBI): domain Eukaryota; kingdom Metazoa; phylum Mollusca; class Bivalvia; order Mytilida; family Modiolidae; genus Modiolus; species Modiolus philippinarum. The sequence continues at coordinate 103,012 of MJUU01004204.1, forward strand.
GCAAAATTAATCTGAAGAAATGAAAATGTTAAACTTTCCAGGGTTATGAGGAAATCTAAGTTCAGGCTTTCAAATAAAATTCAATTCAAAGGAGTACCAATATTTTTGTTCTTTTCCCTTCCTCCACTATATAGTGAACAGAAATATTTATAATGAAATTTTAAAGATGACTCTTCTGTATACAACTGTTCCATTTCTTTCCCTAGTAACATATGTACCAGCTGATATATGAACTTATTTTTTTACTAGTACAGTAAGACTTACCGCTAAAAATTCTTGTAATCTGTCATGTACATCACCTGGACCATGAATAGAAAACAGGGCACCAGCCAACTGGTTAACAGCTAATGCCAGGCAATGGCAATTATTTATATTTCCTGAAAAATAATCTTATATCTTATATAAACTACATACAGATGTATGACCAGACAGACAAAAGGCTGATACAGTATATCATAAAATATCAAAACAAGAGTTGTCAGCAGACAACGTAGCTCGCCAGGGATTCCAGTAACCTCAATGCACAATAAATTCGAAAGTAATAGAAAGCTCTCTTCACAAGAAAGTCACATATCAAATATAAACACCCAATCACTAAACAACTTAATTCTGGAAGAAAGGTTAAAGTTTTTAAAATACTGCCCTCAGGGCAAGGTCAAGGTCAAAATGTCTACAAATATGGTACCACAGGAAAGCTCTCATCATAAGGGTGTTATATACAAAATATAAACACCCTACCACTAAAGGCCTACATTCTAGAGGCAAGGATAAAGTTTTTTAAAAATTGCCCTCAGGGCAATGTCAAGGTCAAAATGTCTACAAGTATTGTACCAGAAGAAAGCTCTCATCATAAGGAAGTTACATACCAAATATGAACACCCTACTACTAAAAGCCAACCTTCTAGAGGCAAGGTTAAAGTTAGTTTTTTTTAAATTGCCCTAAGGGCAAGGTCAAGTTCAAAATGTCTACAAGTATGGTACCAGAAGAAAGCTCTCATCATAAGGAAGTTACATACCAAATATAAACATCCTAATGGTAAAAGCCTACCTTCTAGAGGCAAGGTTAATGTTTTTTTTTTAAATTGCCCTTAGGGCAAGGTCAAGGTCAAAATGTCTAAAAGTATGGTACCAGAAGAAAGCTCTCATCATAAGGAAGTTATATACCAAATATGAACACCCTATCACTAAAAGCCTTCCTCTTAGAGGCAAGGTTAAAGTTTTTTAAAAATTGCCCTCAGGGCAAGGTCAAGGACAAAATGTCTACAAATATGGTACCACTAGAAAGCTCTCATCATAAGGAAGCTACATACCAAATATAAACTACCTACCACTAAAAGCCTACCTTCTAGAGGCAAGGTTAATTTTTTTTTTAAATCGCCCTCAGGGCAACGTCAAGGTCAAAATGTCTGCAAGTATGGTACCAGAAGAAAGCTCTGATCATAAGGAAGTTACATACCAAATATGAACACGCTACCACAAAAAGCCTACCTTCTAGAGGCAAGGTTAAAGTTATTTTTAAAATTGCCCTCAGGGCAAGGTCAAGGTCAAAATGTCTGCAAGTATTGTACCAGAAGAAAGCTCTCATCATAAGAAAGTTACATACCAAATATGAACACCCTACCACTAAAATCCTACCTTCTAGAGGCAAGGTTAAAGTTTTTTTTAAATTGCCCTAAGGGCAAGGTCAAGGTCAAAATGTCTACAAGTATAATACAGTGGATTCCTGTTAATTGCATACCTTATTTGTCAGGAAAAAATATGCAATTAACAGGAATATTCTATTAAGAGGAGTTTTCAATCTTGCTGTAAAAACATGTCAATTAACTTGAAGAGTTAATTAATTAATCAAACACAGAGGTTACAGTCTGTTTTTTACAAAATCATTAATTGAATTGACATGTCATAATTAGATTTCTCATTTTAATTATTTTTTTCAGAATAATTTGCTAAAAAACATTTTCTTTTAATGTTAAATTTCACAAAACATGTCTTGATTTGAAAATGAAATTATTCAATTAACAGGAATTTCTTAACTATTCAATATGCAATTAAGGTAGTTCGATCCTAATAAAAATTTCAGACAGAATTTTTTTCTTTTAAGATATTTTGTAGGTCTTCACCTATATATTCAAAAAATAAAATAAAAATGATATGTCACCGATCATCTTTTCCCGTTATCTGGCTTTGAAAATTAGGCCAAATTCAGTATTTTTCAGCAATATTTACAAAGAATATATAGGGAACTGCGATAACATGCTTATTCTGTATCTTTCATATAAAATAAATATCAGATAGATTTTTTTTATTTTTTGATATTTCAGAGATATAGACTTGAGCTATCTGTTACGCTGAAAAAATCTATATGTCACCGTTTGATTAAGAGAGATATTTTATATAGTTTACGAAATAGACAATATTCAATATAAAAGGGAGCTAATTCGCGGGAAAGTGTATGTCAATCTATTATGACGTCACAGTGAATAGGCCAATACGGGAATATTCCGGTTTGAAAATCAAGTCAATTCCGCATCCCGCTTGTGTTTCGCAAATGCGCCAATCGAATGCGCCGTGTATTAGTGTCGAACTACCTTAAAAGGAATAAATAATATAGAAGCATATGGTAAATGGTTTTGTGCAGCAGAATTGTATGCAATTAAGAGAAATATTCTATTAAGAGGTATGCAATTAAATGGAGTTGACTGTACCAGAAAAAAGCTCTCATCACAAGGAAGTCATATACCAAATATCCAAATCCTAGCTATTCAGGTGTTAATTCCACAAGCCAGGTGAAAGTTTTGCTGATGCTGTCGCCGACGAGGCCGACACCGGGGGTATGACAATAGCTCTCCACACATTCGTCCCGGTGAGCTAAAAAGTCAAACAAAAGAAGGGGCAGTCGGAAACGACTGCTAATCCCCTCGCCCGTTTATTGAATGTTTGCCTAGTATTATAAGCACTCAAGGAAGTTGTACAATTTAAGATCTGGCTTTTTACTTAAATCTAAAGTAGTCATGCAAGAAATTTAGTGACCTTATTTCAATCAGCAGCCTCATACCTAAAGTATAGGCATCTATTGATGAAAGATTAATTTTCTGTAGTATCTAAAATCCAAACTGTAACACAAACTTTAACCTAAGTCACTAATGTAGGTCAAAGTGACCTAATTTATATCTGGAGCTTTGTAACTTTACAAGACGCATCTACATACAAACTACAGTATTACTGTGGGAGTACTTTAGTTCGTGGACATCAATTTTCGTAGTTTTCATGGATACTTAAATTCGTGGTTTCGAATTATTTGCAATAAATCTTAGGGGGAAAATGTATATCGTAAGCGAACCACGAAATCCACAAAAATTGGAACCCAACGAACAATAGTACTTTCACAGTATTCTTCTATGAGTTGTAGTATCTAAAATCCAATCTGTAACACAAACTTAAACGTAAGTCACTCATGCATGAAATGTAGGTCAAAGTGACCTAATGTTTATCTGGAGCTTATAAACTTTATAAGATGCATCTACATATAAAATATTATTCCTCTACAAGTTGTAGTATCCCAGATCTGGACTCTTACAAAAACTTTAACCTAAGTCACTCATGCATGAAATGTAGGTGAAAGTGACCTTATTTTCATCTGGAGCTTGGTAACTTTACAAGACGCATCTACATACAAAATACTATTCCTCTACAAGTTGTAGTATTCCAGATCTGGACTCTTTCAAAAACTTTAACCTACAAAGTCACTCATGCATGAAATGTAGGTGAAAGTGACCTTATTTTTATCTGGAGCTTCATAACTTTATAAGACACATCTACATACAAAATATTATTCCTCTATAAGTTGTAGTATCCCAGATCTGGACTCTTACAAAAACTTTAACCTGAGTCACTCATGCATGAAATGTAGATCACATCCAACTATTCTATTTATCAACCTCAAGTACTATTCAAGATGCATCCATGGACAAAACATTGTCCATCTACGACTTGTTCACAAGAAATATGGTCTTAAGTTTGAACGGATGGATGGACGGACGGACGAACGGACGAAAGGGTCAAATGCTATATCCCCTCCCCAAATTCGTTGGGCGAGGGGATAACAAATTTTTTGTGTTGTCTTATCGAAGTTTACGCCATATCTCCTTTTTATACTGCTATCTTAAATCTTTTTTTGAACTCTTAAAATTCTATAGTTAACATAAAGAAATGTAATGTATTGATCCTCAGTGGACTCGCTAAATGAAAAGTTTTGACAACTATTCATATAAACAAAGAATCATTTTAATACCACAGAATTAAGCACATGTTTATGTGTTTATACTACATAAGAAATTCTTTAACATTCAAGCTATAAACTGTTGATAGTTATTTATGTCTTCAAACTAAGAACTAGGGTTCATACCTTCTAATGATGCTTTGTATACAGAAGAATCTTGCCTTGCTAACTTTGGTATAGCAACTGCTACAAACACCATCAATAAACATGCTATTTCATATTCATTTTCTCTACGTTCTGTAATATCAAACAAGTGTTTTGAATTACATGATGTTCTGGAATTCATAATTATCATGGTCACAAAGATTTTGAAATTGAAAATCATAATCTGCAATGGTGAAGCTACCACTAAATTGATTTAGTACATTATTTAGGAAAAAAAGAGATATTTAAATCTTGGCTTTAGCCTGTCATCAGGATTAAGAGCTAACAGGTCCATGCTTATAGGGTAGGTAGAGCACTGATCTGTTAATGTCTTTGTAAAAAAATTAAATTTGGTTTAAAACTCATATAGGCATGAACAATCTATAGAATTGCATAAATGGAGACTGTTTTAATATGAAATGCACTGTTTTACCATGAATCTAAGTACCAAAAATAGTAATGGTGGATTACATGATACCCCGCCACGTTTCACAAAATTTCTAACTTAAAAGGGCCATAACTCCACAGTGATGTGTACCACTGAACCAAAAATTATAATTGGCCTGTATTTTGTGGTAAACAATTTACATACCATGTTTGAAGACAGTATGTTATTTCATTCACAAGTTATGAGTACAAAACCCTAAAATTTGCAAAATTTCAATGTTTCAAGGGGCATAACTCCAGAACCCCTTGGACCTCGGAACCCAAAATCAAACTTGACCTGAGTTTTGTGGTAAACAACTTACATACTAAGTTTGAAGACCTTGTGTTATTTTGTTCACAAGTTATCAGTCGGAAACCCTAAAATTCACAAAATTTCAAAGTTTCAAGGGCCATAACTCCAAAACCCATTGGAACTCTGAACCCAAAATCAACCTTGACCTAAGTTTTGTGGTAAACAACTTGCATAGCAAGTTTGAAGACCTTGTGTTATTCCTTTCACAAGTTATCAGTCGGAAACCTTCGGGGTCGGACGGACGGACAGACAGACAGATGGACGGACTGACAGACAGACAGACAGACAGTGTCAGACAGACAGACGGACGGACAGACACACGACTGAGGGTATCACATAATACCAGGCCACTTCGTGTGGTGGGGTATAAAAACAAGAAATTTTCTAATGGGTGTACATTTTTTCGTGTATCTTATGTCTATTGATAAAATTTTACAGAATAACAAATTATGTAACTCTGAGAAAAATGTCTCAAAATCAGCAATCATACAAATAACAAGACCAATTACATGTCTGGACCTGCGTCACCGTCACTCATGTTCAACTGAGAAAGTGTTTTTTTTTTTTTTATAACCTAACAGAATGTCATGTATAGGTTTACCAATTAAAACAAGTATTCATTTACCTTATTACAAAAACATTCTTCAAATGCAAGTTATAATTGAGATTATATTAAATTCAACCCTATTACTGTAATAGACAAAGAAAGAAGAAAAAAACAAAACTAAATGTACAAAGTTGAACAAAGCATAAAATGAAAATAGTCCACATCACTTCAGCAAAGGTGAAAACCATACCTGAGTTTCAAATAAACACATACTTTGAATCTTTATGAGAAAATATGTGAAAGTAATGCAAAAATTCTAGAATAGCTAACCATGATCAGTGTGTTCAAAACTCTGCAACGTCTCTGGACAAAATTGAGTACAATGTACCATGATGATATAATATAATAAAATAAAGTACAAGTTCAATAATAGATAAATTTTACATTTCTTAAATCAAAACTGGCCTAAAAGGGAGGTTCACATCATCAATGTGTTCAAACAACAGTGTTAACTTTCAGAGGTATTTAGTCAGAGATGTGAATGTTTCAGGTTACACAAACCAGGCACTTTAATGTTAAAATATGCTGAAAAAATGACTAAGATCAACAATGCATAAATTCCACATGTTTTATTCAAATGTAACCAAAAGGGGAGGTGCACATCTTCATTGTGTCCAAAACAACTGTGCAAAGTTTCAAAAGCATCAGGTATAAGGTGTCAGAGTTTCAGATTACACAAACTGTCAGTACCGTAATGTTGAAATTTTATGAAAAAATGACTAAGTTCAACAATGAATAAAATCGACAAATTTATCCAAATCACACCAAAAGGGGAGGTGCACATCTTCAATGTGTCCAAAACAACTGTGCAAAGTTTCAAAAGCATCAGTTATAAGGTGTCAGAGTTTCAGATTACACAAACTCAGTACCGTAATGTTAAAATTTGATGAAAAAATTACTAAGTTCAACAATGGATACATTCAACAATATTTATCCAAATCTCACCAAAAAGGGAGGTGCACATCTTCAATGTGTCAAGAACAACTGTGCAAAGTTTCAAAAGTATTGGGTTAAAGGTGTCTGAGTTACAGATTACACAAATTTGGTACCCCCAAAGCATGACAGACGGACGGATGGACGGACGGAGTCGAGCGGCTCCTAGACCTGCGGTCACTGTTGGTGACGCAGGTCAAAATAGTAATGGTGCATGACATAATACCCCACCCTGTTTCACAAAATTTCAAAAACTATTGAACCCCTTGGACCAATGAACCCAAAATTAAACTCGACCAAGTTACATACCAAGTTCGAATACGGTATGTTATTTCATTTGCAAGTTATCAGTACCTTTGGGGAACAGACAGAAAAACAGACGGACAAACAGCAGAAAGTATCACATAATTCTTTGCCACAGCTTGTGGCAGGCATGAGAATACATTTCAAAGTATGTCATTTTTACAATTTTCAATGCCAAAAAATTACAACTAGAGAATGTTTCTTACAAGATAAGGATGCCCTGCCAATAAAGTTATTGCAACAGATAACCAAAGTCAATAAGGCAAAAAATTAGTTCCCTGTAACTGCATTGTCACTAAATCACGAAGTAATGTTACAGAGTATTATTTAACAAATATAATTTTCAATAAATATTTGTTGGGTAATGGATTTACACCAAATTCACTGAAGTAAAAACTAGAGAATGTGTCTATAAGACATGGATGTTCCACAATAGGCATTATTAGTAGATAAATGAACTTTAGATCAATTAACCCAAGTCCTCATGGAACCTTAAAAATGGGGAACTGTAAAGTGCTTATAAAGTGGATTACAATAATGAAACATTAGGCCTAAAAAAAATACATGTGTTTCCAGCAACATAATCTTCAAAATTAGGGTCGAAAGGTAGGCATTTTTTTTTTATTTTTCCAAAACTTTTTACATAGACATATAGAGAGTAACTTCTGGACTTTAACAGTGCCTCTTTAAAAATTGCCAAAAAAACTTTAGGGTAGGCATTTTTAGCCCCAAAAATCTAGGGTCGGTTGGGTTACTGGAAACACAGATTTTTTTTATTCTGCCTTATAAGGATATTATGCATAGCTGGTAAAACAGGATTAATGATAGTCATTGAAGCATGCAATGTAGGTCATAAAATGAAATGTTTATGGACACCTAATTGTTGGGCTTAGGGGAATACTCATAAGGGTGAACATGAATGCTATGAGGCGCTATTATGAAGATATCATGTATAATTGCTAAGTAAATGACCTAAACACAAAAATTTACCCAAGTCACTCATGTGTGAAATGTAGGTCATGGACACATAATTGTTGATGATTTATGTAGTACTCATTAAGATGAATATTTTAATGCCATATCATAAAGATATCGAGTATAGTTGATGAAAAATGGATCTAAATGCAAAATTTAACCAAAGTCACTCACCCATGAAATGTAGGTCATGGGCACATTATCGTTGATGCTTCTGGTAGTACTCAGATAGGTGAATGCTATGATGAAATATCATACAGATATCATGTATAGTTGTTGAGAAATGGACCTAAACGCAAAATTTAACCAAAGTCACTCAACCATGAAATGTCGGTCATGAACACTTAATTGTTGGTGCTTTGGGTAGTTCTCATAGAGGTGAATATTATAAAGTTAACTTGTATAGTTGCTGAGAAATGGACCTAAACACAAAATTTAACCAAAGTCACTCAAGTGTGAAATGTAGGTCATGGATCACAAATTGTAAGTGCTTTGGGTAGTACTCATTAAGGTGAATGTTATGATGCAATATCATATTGGTACCATATATACTTGATGAGAAATGGACCTAAACACAAAATTTAACCGAAGTCACTCAGTGTGAAATGTAGGCCATGGACACCTAATTGTTAGTGCTTTGGGTACTACTCATTAATGTGAATGTTTTGATGCAATTTAATAATGTTGATGAGAAATGGACCTAAACGCAAAATTTCACTGAAGTCATTCATCAATGAAATGTATTAGGTCATGGACACCTAATTATTGGTGCATTGGGTAGTACTCATAGAGGTGAATGTTATGATTCAATATCATGCAGATATCACTTAAGGTTACTAAACTATGGACCTAAATGAAAAAAGTAAAAGTGGGACGTACGTACGTACGGACGGACAAGGGTAAATCTATATGCCTCTTCCACTTTCCTGGCGGAGAATAAAAATAGATCAGGTTTTAAAATTATCTAAGCAGTATGTAGTTCTTTAATTGAACATCATTGTAGTCAATGTGTAGTTGTTAAGAAAATTTAACAAAGTCTTTCAAGAGTAAAAAGTAGGTCAAAGGCACCAAATTGTCCAAGAATTACATACTTCTCTTTAAGATGATCAATTTGGAACCTTTAAAAGTGTTGTGTAGTTGTTGAGAAATGGATTTAAAACAAAAATTAAACAAAAGTCACTCAAGCATAAAATTAAGGTCAAAGCCATTTAAATGTTAATGATTTGGGTAGTTGGGTCGTACTGATCATAATAATTAATTTGATGAAACATCATGCTCTTATTACGGTAGTTGTTGAGAAATGGACTTCAACACAAAATGTAACCAAAGGCGTTAGGTCATGGGACATCGAATTGTTGTTGAAATGGGTAGTTCTCCTTGTCAAAGTCACTTACTTGTCAATGATTTGGGTAGTACTCATTCAGACAATTAATTTGATGAAACATTTTTGTCTTATAATGTGTAGTTTTGAGAAATGGACAAATGCAAAACTAAACCAGAGTCACTCAAGCATGAAATTGAGGTCAAAGAGTCAACCTGACTAGTGAACTTTGTAGTACTATCAAAGATCTACCTACTCACTATCGTTCTTCTACCTCTTACAGTTTCTGAGAATTGTACTTATATTGCAAAACTTAACCAGATATAGGGACATGTGTATGTATGGACAGACAAGTTAACACTATATGCCCTCTCCATATTCCTAGGCATGGCAAAAAAGATTAATTCAATATACCAGGTACTTCGAAAGTCTATACTTACCACTTTTTTGCTGTCTTAGTGCATTAATCAATGTAGGATCTACATCACATGTTAATCCTGCTGCAGACGACATTTCATTTACAACCTATAAAACAAAGTCAATTTTCATAGTGACCTGGGTCAAATCTATCACCAAAATTATTTTTAATCAGTTTTTAATTTACGTACTGGAATAAATGTACTGGATAGGTGATACTTTAAATTGTGTAATTACTCCACAGAGCATAATTTTGTGTGTATGTGTAACGTTTATATGAACAGGACATCTGATTATAACATCTGAACATAATCTCCTTTCTTTAAATGGTTTGGTTTTGTATTTATATGTTTAATATTACTGATAACTGAATTATAAAATTTAGGTATACAATTTCCTGAAACAATCTTCTAAAACCATGTCAAATTTCACAAAAATGTCCAAGCAAACTAAAGATATGGCAATGAGCATATATCATTTCTTACATTAATATTGGTGCATTGTCCAACTGTACAAATAAAAGATATAAAGTAAGCAATTATCAACAAGACAAAATCCATAAAAAAAATTTCATTTGTTGGAAAAAAACACCTGAAAATGAATGAACTGTTAGCTTCGCCACACTGCAAATACAAAATGTCTGGCTGGCATTGAAATAATTTTGACTTTTTAATTAATAGTACAATGTATAAGCATTTGTTGTTAGCACATTACACTCAAGCAATTAGCAACTCTAGCAATGTAGCACATGGCATAAACTGACATCACAATCTATAATGGCTAGCAAACTACAATGAAACAGGATTCTGTGTCCATGGATAAACAAAGAAATTATACTAAAACAAACAGGATACTGTGTCCATGGATACAACAGACGGAGAAATTATACCCAAACAATATAATCTAATTCTCTATTACTGTAAATTTAGAAAATGATGTCTTTATTTATTATTGCAATTTTGAACATCTTCAAATCTTACGACAAACGATTAAAAATTATTCTTAAACAATTTAATCTAATTATCTTTATTACTATAAATCTATGAAATATTGTATACATTTGTTGTTCAATGCAATCTTTGAACATTTCCAAAGTTTTTAAAAATGTAGGTCAAGATCACAAGATCAAATATTTGTATATGAACTAAAAGGTCTTTTTACCAGAAAATTTATGAGAAATATAAAATTCCAATTATTAAGCATTCAAAAGATTGATTTTTTTTTAATTGGTTTCATGCACTGGGCAAAGTCACTAGATAAAAAAATTCTGGTACCAATTTCCAGACAAACAGACCAAAAGCTATTAGCCTTGGGATCAAAGCATTAAAATAAGACTAATCCAAGTCAACATAAAAGTAAGATTGATCAAAGCTAGTTTCATGATATCTTTGATTTCCATTCCTATATTCTAAATAAGATCCATGTCAGTGTAATGGTATGCTTATCTCAAAATTCAAAAATTCAAAGTTCAAACAGAAACTGATAAAATCTAGTTTAGGAGTACAGCTTAATTTCTAACATCTCAATAATAACAATTTATCGGTTTTCTGTTTCCAAATGAAACTAAAAAAAAATCTGCATAATAAGCGTAGCGCATGCGTTAATTGTTAGGAGCAACACAAAATCTCATGAACACAGAAATGTGGAAATATACGACAATACTGATATAGGATTTAGAACACTGCAAATTGTTAATGGCTAACACAAACAAACCTGTTGTTTCATGGAGGAATGCTAAATAAGGAAATAATAGCAATCTTATTATCAATTTGTTCTATATGTACATAACACAATACATATATCTTTGTTTTTCATATACATGTACTTACAAAATACAAAAACGAAATATGTTCTGATATACATTTGTATACAGGGAAAGTCAGATTCTGATAGGAAAATGCTAAGGAATTTCAGATTATATATACAGGCAGGGTTATACAAGACTACTAAAGAGATAACATAAGACTTTATTTAAAAATCTTTATTTTCAGTAATAATTGTTTAGAAAGCTAAACTCTGCAAAAATTTAAATAGAAAGGAGCCTGCCTTTGAAACCACCTATAGTTCTCAATTGATACTACCGTAAATATCTTTGGACATTTCCAGAGAAGTTACTCCTTTTCTTTAACCAATAGTACTGTTCATACCTTTAGAATTTTTTTTTCAAATTGCTAAATAAATGTAATTTCAAGTGAGGAATATTTCAACACAATAACAAAGGCTAGTCAATAAACATTGCATTATGGTTAAATAGTAAGACATTTTAAGCCTCTTCATAAATGGCAAACCGAAGATTTATTCTTATCATTCAAAACTGAAGAATACAATTATCAATTTAACCCATATTTAACAGAAATTAAGACTTACTATTTTATTCACTGAACAAAAAAATCCAAATGCTATTAGAAATCGTATGTTAAATTTTTCTTAAATTCATCATTAAATGCATTTAAGGGGGGTTCACTACTCTGTTTGAAAATAAATAGGATTTCAAATAATCATGATTTTTAGTTAGAAAATTAAAAAAGAAACAATTTAAGTGAAAAAAAATGATAGGTTGATGATCTAGTTTTTGAGATTTAAGTGATTGAAAATTTGGCGGGAAACCGAACTCCTCTGATTTTTCATAGGATTTACATTAACAATGTCTGACCATGAATGAATGTGACAGAATAAATAGAATTCAATGAATTTTTTACAAAATGCTCACAAAGATGTATAAAATGAAATTATGGAAAAAAATAAGGGGGTCAATGGGCAAAAAATTATAATGCTTTTAGATGGATAAAACCCGAGGATTCCGAAAATCTGACCAAAATTCCAAAACATGAGGAGCAAACCTCCTTAATGTTAATTCTAAGCTGGTGTTATTTCAGATGTTTTTAGGGTTATGCAGGAGAAGCAAGTGTACACCTGTTGATTACTTGTTTATCTGTTTAGTGTTATTTCAGATATTTTTAGGGTTATACAGGAGAAGCAAGTGTACACCTGTTGATTACTTGTTTATCTGTTTAATTACTGTTCAGAAAAGACACCATCGTTTTATTTACTATTTCATACCTTATGTACAGCGTTATTTATCTATTTAATTAAACATGTTACATTAGAAGGCACAGTATATTTCACGATTACATTCCCAGTAATTAGATACAAACGGAATTTAAAAGTCCATCTTAAGAGAGGAAACTTGCATTAATTTCACTAAGTAAACACAGATTTCTTTCACTAAGTAAAATCAAAATTTTTCATAGACATCTACATATTAATCATTATGTAATATACTAAAATGTAATAGATTGCCATGCTTTGATAAGTACACCCCACTTGTAAGAAAAAAAACAACAAATTAATTCTTAGTCTTATTTTTGCAAACTGAGAATTTGATATTTGTTGTTTACCTTTGATTGGATTTTACGAAATTTGAAAGTATTAAGAGAAAATACAAAGTGGCTAAAAATAGTTCATTGAATTGGATGTATATCCGAACATTCTTTAAGTCAGAAGTCTACAAATCTTTAAGGGATAATTATTAGCCCCAATTTCAAAAATTTAACATATCTGTATAACACATAAGTAGTTACTTAACAGACCAAAAATAAGCCTATGCCTCCCAAAGATATTTTGCAACTGACAAAAAAAAATTTAGAAAAAAAATGTTTGGAATGAACAGATATTAATCTGCTCTTACATGTGGAGTATAGTATATTTTTATTGTCAGGGAATTATTTAAAGAATCAGAAAGAATGTGATATCCTGGACAGTAACAAAATCTTGTCAAGACCAGTTTACCACAATCATAATTTTTAGACCAAAACAAGATGAAATCATAATTAAATGTAAAGAACTAGTACTTGACAAGATCTGGCCACTAACCAGTAGAGGTTTAAAATATTTATTAAATATACATACACTGTTTTTGTCCTATATTATCAAAAAACATTTCAAAAATTTATATCTACCCTACTAAAATACAATATCAAATGCAATGATCAATTTAAATACGAGTTGGCAGTTATTCACTGAAAATACCATGTCAAAATAAAAATACAGAAAATAAAACCTTTCGTTCCTTTTATGGCAGATTTCCC
>MJUU01004204.1:116922-145599 GCA_002080025.1 Modiolus philippinarum
ATTGGTATACAATAGAATTCTATAGAAAGTTGAGTAATTGATTAGCAGACAAAAGACAGGAGTTTAGAAGGAGTTTTATAGGTGTTACTAGAGGAATATTGGTATGTTCATTGAAGAATTGCAAATAAAATACGTTAATCATCTAGGAAATCCACCATAAAAGAATTCAATTTTTAGATTACAAATACTTTATCACATAGTCAATCAAATAAATAAAACATGGCCCATTTTAAGCCCCATCGTTTCTGATGCAGAGAAAATATAGTGAAAACTGAGCTTAACACGATTTGTAAAATTCAGAATCAGCCAACAAAATAACTTCCTCAAAAAAACCTTTTTTAAATGTTCTGTAGTAGCTGAACATCTAAAGCACTACTGCTACTGTGTAATCTTTCAATACAAAACTACCACACTGCAAAATGACACGAAAGCCGTACACTCTATACAATTATCTAAAGTTTGCTCTACTCCTTTTATGTGTGCAGTAAAAATTGCTTGTTGCAGTAATGAATATATATACAAACTAATTAAGCACCTCTATTCAAAGCTTAAAAATCACTAGAGAAATTAGATTAAGTAAAATTCATATATATTTTATGAGAAAGTGAATATTTTCTACATGAGTATATACATGTAGTATACTGATTGATAAGTTCGATACCTGCATATCTTTTGTACTGGGTACAAAATGTTGTAAATCTTTGACTGATGCCATCAAAAATGGAATTCTGTCCTCTAGTACCTGTCAATTTAAAATAGAACTTTTCAAGTGTATTTAGATGAGATTTATAAATAGATATCCATGTGCAAAAGAAGATTTAACTGTATCTGAATAGATAAAACAAAAAAATATCGCATAAATTGGAAACCTGACACTGATGCTCCCTGAAATATTGGAAATATAGTAGCCATTCTTTCAAGTCGTTGGTTATCATAGCTCTGTTGTCGAAAGGGTTAAAACATACAAAGCAGCCACAGCCTCACCTCGTTCTGCAGCATTGTCACATGTTAAACATGTCAGTAACAAGAGGCTCTCAAGAGCCTGTATTGCTCACCTGGGCCACGGCTGACATATGCAGTTAAAATAATCCCAATGTTTTAAGGGCATCATTTTCAAATTTGTTAATAGACATTGATGTTATATTTCTAAAGTTAAACTATATTCAAGACTGGCAGCTATTTTGGATGGGGGTGCAGTTCTAATGTTAAAACTATGATCCCTGCTGGCAGTCATCTTGGATATAGCGCAGATCTGAAAAACAACTTTTTGCAGGGGACCATCTGGGGACTATTGTGGCCAAGTTTGGTTTCAATTGGCCATGTACTTTCAGAGGAGAAGATCTTTGAAAGTGTTTTCCCATAGGGTCCAATGTTAAAACTATGATCCCCACTGGCAGCCCTGCTGGCGGCCATCTTGGATATAGCGTGGATCTGAAAATTAACTTTCTTGCAGGGGACCATCTAAGGACTATTGTGGCTAAGTTTGCTTTTAATTGGCCCAGTAGATTCAGAGGAGAAGATCTTTGAAAGTATTTTCCCATAGGGTCCAATGTCAAAACTATGATCCCCGCTGGCGTCCATTTTGGATATAGCTCAGATCTGAAAAACAAGTTTTTTGAAGGGGACCATCTAAGGACTATTGTGGTCAAGTTTGGTTTCAATTGGCCATGTAGTTTCAGAGGAGAAGATCTTTGAAAGTATTTTCCCATAGGGTCCAATATTAAAACTATGATCCCTGCTGGCGGCCATCTTGGATATAGCGTGGATCTGAAAAACAACTTTTTTGCAGGGGACCATCTAAGGACTATTGTGGCCAAGTTTGGTTTCAATTGGCCACGTAGTTTCAGAGGAGAAGATCTTTGAAAGTATTTTCCCATAGGCTCCAATGTTTAAACTATGATCCCAGCTGGCGGCCATCTTGGATATAGCGTGGATCTGAAAAACAACTTTTGCAGGGGACCATCTAAGGACTATTGTGGCCAAGTTTGGTTTCAATTGGATATGTAGTTTCAGAGGAGAAGATCTTTGAAAGTATTTTTCCATAGGGTTTAATGTTAAAACTATGATCCCCGCTGGCAGCCATCTTGGATATACCCCGGATCTGAAACACAATTTTTTTGCAGGGGACCATCTAAGGACTATTGTGGCCAAGTTTGGTTTCAATTGGCCATGTAGTTTCAGAGGAGAAGATCTTTGAATGAAAAGTTTATGCCGGACGGACAACGGATGACGGACGGACGACGGACGAAAAGTGATGGCAAAAGCTCACCCTGGCTTTAGCCAGGTGAGCTAAAAAGAAATGGACTATAATCATTCTTTTTAATGGATTTATTCATGCATTAAATGTAAGTCACAGACTGCATCAAAAGCATTCATTGCAGCCAAAATGCATCACACACACCAATATGGTTGATGTGGGACATGTCAAGATTCAAAAATGGACTTTAACCATGCTACCTAACCAAGTCATTCATGATGCATAAAATGTAGGTCACAGTCAGCATCCGAAGCATGCATTGTTGTTGTCATGCCAAAATGCATCACACATACAAATGTGGTTGATGTGAGACATGTCAGTAAGCAGGAATTGACTTTATCCATTTTACCNAGGAATATTGGTATGTTCATTGAAGAATTGCAAATAAAATACGTTAATCATCTATGAAATCCGCCATAAAAGAATTCAATTTTTAGATTCCAAATACTTTATCACATAGTCAATCAAATAAATAAAACATGGCCCATTTTAAGCCCCATCATTTCTGATGCAGAGAAAATATAGTGAAAACTGAGCTTAACACGATTTGTAAAATTCAGAATCAGCCAACAAAATAACTTCCTCAATAAAACCTTTTTTAAATGTTCTGTAGTAGCTGAACATCTGAAGCACTACTGCTACTGTGTAATCTTTCAATACAAAACTACCACACTGCAAAATGACATGAAAGCCTCACGCTCTATACAATTATCTAAAGTTTGCTCTACTCCTTTTATGTGTGCAGTAAAAATTGCTTGTTGCAGTAATGAATATATATACAAACTAATTAAGCACCTCTATTCAAAGCTTAAAAATCACTAGAGAAATTAGATTAAGTAAAATTCATATATATTTTATGAGAAAGTGAATATTTTCTACATGAGTATATACATGTAGTATACTGATTGATAAGTTCGATACCTGCATATCTTTTGTACTGGGTACAAAATGTTGTAAATCTTTGACTGATGCCATCAAAAATGGAATTCTGTCCTCTAGTACCTGTCAATTTAAAATAGAACTTTTCAAGTGTATTTAGATGAGATTTATAAAAAGATATCCATGTGCAAAAGAAGATTTAACTGTATCTGAATAGATAAAACCAAAAAATATAGCATAAATTGGAAACCTGACACTGATGCTCCCTGAAATATTGGAAATATAGTAGCCATTCTTTCAAGTCATTGGTTATCATAGCTCTGTTGTCGAAAGGGTTAAAACATAGAAAGCAGCCACAGCCTGCTAAGCTCACCTCCTTCTGCAGCATTGTCACATGTTAAACATGTCAGTAACAAGAGGCTCTCAAGAGCCTGTATCACTCACCTGTGCCACAGCTGACATATGCAGTTAAAATAATCCCAATGTTTTAAGGGCATCATTTTCAAATTTGTTAATAGACATTGATATTATATTTCTTAAGTTAAACTATATTCAAGACTGGCAGCTATTTTGGATGGGGGTGCAGTTCTAATGTTAAAACTATGATCCCTGCTGGCGGTCATCTTGGATATAGCGCAGATCTGAAAAACAACTTTTTGCAGGGGACCATCTGGGGACTATTGTGGCCAAGTTTGGTTTCAATTGGCCATGTACTTTCAGAGGAGAAGATCTTTGAAAGTGTTTTCCCATAGGGTCCAATGTTAAAACTATGATCCCCACTGGCAGCCCCGCTGGCGGCCATCTTGAATATAGCGTGGATCTGAAAATTAATTTCTTGCTGGGGACCATCTAAGGACTATTGTGGCCAAGTTTGGTTTTAATTTGCCCAGTAGATTCAGAATAGAAGATCTTTGAAAGTATTTTCCCATAGGGTCCAATATCAAAACTATGATCCCCGCTGGCGGCCATTTTGGATATAGCTCAAATCTGAAAAACAACTTTTTTGAAGGGGACCATCTAAGGACTATTGTGGTCAAGTTTGGTTTCAATTGGCCATGTAGTTTCAGAGGAGAAGATCTTTAAAAGTATTTTCACATAGGGTCCAATGTTAAAACTATGATCCCCGCTGGCGGCCATCTTGGATAAAGCCCAGATCTGAAAAACAACTTTTTTGCAGGGGACCATTTAAGGACTATTGTGGCCAAGTTTGGTTTCAATTGGCCACGTAGTTTCAGGGGAGAAGATCTTTGAAAGTGTTTTCCCATAGGGTCCAATGTTAAAACTATGATCCCTGCTGGCGGCCATCTTGGATATAGCCTGGATCTGAAAAACAACTTTTTGAAGGGCACCATCTAAGGACTAATGTGGCCAAGTTTGGTTTCAATTGGTCTAGTAGTTTCAGAGGAGAAGATCTTTGAAAGTATTTTCCCATAGGGTCCAATGTTAAACTATGATCCCAGCTGGCAGCCATCTTGGATATAGCGTGGATCTGAAAAACAACTTTTGCAGGGGTCATCTAAGGACTATTGTGGCCAAGTTTGGTTTCAATTGGCTATGTAGTTTCAGAGGAGAAGATCTTTGAAAGTATTTTCCCATAGGGTCTAATGTTAAAACTATGATCCCCGCTGGCAGCCATCTTGGATATAGCCAACTTTTTTGCAGGGGACCATCTAAGGACTATTGTGGCCAAGTTTGGTTTCAATTGGCCATGTAGTTTCAGAGGAGAAGATCTTTGAATTAAAAGTTTACGCCGGACGGACAACAGACGACGGACGAAAAGTGATGGCAAAAGCTCACCCTGGCTTTAGCCAGGTGAGTTAAAAAGGAATGGACTATAATCATTCTTTTTAATGGATTTATTCATGCATTAAATGTAAGTCACAGACTGCGTCAAAAGCATTCATTGCAGCCAAAATGCATCACACACACCATTATGGTTGATGTGGGACATGTCAAGATTCAAAAATGGACTTTAACCATGCTACCTAACCAAGTCATTCATGATGCATAAAATGTAGGTCACAGTCAGCATCCGAAGCATGCATTGTTGTTGTCATGCCAAAATGCATCACAAATACAAATGTGGTTGATGTGAGACATGTCAGTAAGCAGGAATTGACTTTATCCATTTTACCTAACCAAGTCACTCATGTGTAAAATATAGATCACAGTCAGCATCTAAAGCATGTATTGTTGTTGTCATCCCAAAATGCATCATACATACCAATATGATTGATGTGGGACATGTCAGTATACAGGAATGGACTTTAACCATTCTACCTTACCAAGTCACTCATGCGTAAAAATATAGGTCAGAGACAGCATCTGTAGTCATCCCAAAATGCATCATACATACCAATATGGTTGATGTGGAAAATGTCAGTAACCCAGAATGGACTTTAACCATTCTACCTAACCAAGACGGTCATGCATAAAATGTAGGTAACAGACAGCATACAAAGCAGGCATTGTTGTTGTCATCCAAAAATGCATCATGCATACCTGTGGATGCAGATGCAGACGCAGAGGCTAGGGGTATCACATAAGCCCCCTCACTTCGTGAGGTGAGCTAAAAATTAAAAGAGTGAGCTATAGCGAGAACCTTTTTTGTTTAACTTGAAACTGTTGAACTACAATAACAAACAGTTTGTAAATGATAGATTTTATGTCTCAAATTGTGATTTAAAAACAGTTTTTGAGATTGTATATCAAACCCTATTGAGGGCCTCTTTACTAAACCCTGTGATGCAGCAGAAATGAAACCAACATCGACATGGAAATCCACAAAAACAAAACATTCATGGGGAATTTAAAGGTCAGTAATCTATGATATGTCAGGAAGATACTCGTTATATAGATTTAAGTTCAAAATGTATTCATTTAAGCTACATGTATATTTTGCTACTTAAGGATAAGTTCATGAACTTTTACAAAACCAATGAAAAAGTTAGATAACTCATTCTCTTTTGTGGGAGAACATTTTGTTCTCCAATGGAATGAAGTTCATGAGAAAGGCATAAGAATTAGAGAAACATATTCTTCAGTATGCATTTTTTTTGTTTAAATATCATAGATTTTTAGATACTGAAGGAATTTCACTAGCTTGGTGACACAAATGGAGGAAAACAATTTCTATGAAATGCAATGAAGCCCTGTCCACTAAATTAATATTTTACAATTGTTTTCTTTCAACCTTTCTTCCATATTGCCTACATAGATGCAATCTTTGGCAGTGTATTGATATGGTATAAAATGTATCTTACATCAACTAATGCTTCCTGTGCCAGTTTTCTGAATGACAATAATACCCCTATAATAGTCATCCTCAATAACACACTATCCACATCTGAAATTATATAGAAAGCTGTCTTAAATATTTACACAATCTTAAAGCTAGCAAATCTTCATCAGATTTGCAAATGTTTATGCTAGTGCAACAGTCTAATTCAAATCCTACATGGGATTATATTACATATTGTCTTAATTGTGAAATGTCATGAAATTAATTCAATGTCTTTTTGTGAAATAAAAACTCCCCTTACACATATCATTAGTTATAATAATTCGATTTATAGTGCATGAATAAATAACTTAAGCATCTGTAGAAAACAAATTAAAATTACTACATTTGTCAAAGAACACAAAATTGAATGTGTTATAAAACTTGCAAGTTAGGCAATGCATTTTATACAAAGTTATTGTGAACAAATGATATACCTAATACTTAACTTTATTTGAATTTAATACTAGGTAGAAAAAATGTCACAAAATTAATGATTGATGAAACCATCATGATGTTTCTACTAAACAACCCCCATCCCAACCCTGAAGCTTAGGCCAAAGGCATTTACTGACCAGTTATTTGGGCAATTGCCAAAAAAGTTAGAAAAATCAGCTGTTTAAGAAAGAGCTGTGAAGCAAAGTGAGTTTATTAGCATAAAATTTCCAATAGAAGTAACATAAATTGATTTTTATGGTGCTAATTGTTTTTGGATTGTTGCCATATATCCTCAAATCAATTCACTGTGTTTTTTATTGTTTGATACAATTTCATTTCCAAGTTATAGAGGTCAGCAGTAATTTCAAGTTTTTCCACACATAGAGTTACAACAAAACAGAGTAGAAAATTAACAGCAGACCTGGATTGAAAACTATTTTATTAACAAGTTATCCCCCTTTGATTTGATAACTTGTGACTTTATCAAACAACAATATATTTGTTGGTACTTTTATAACTGAATGATTAAGTAGTGGACCAAATTGAATGGTAAGAAATACAGCATAGCGAGTGATTTTCATGAGGTTTTGCTTTTCACTATATTCCGATGGTTTATGGAAGCCCGGAAATAAAAAAATCTTGAAATAAAAGTCGGTATATCTTAATACCTGCTGGTCCTTCACTTCCATTTACGAAAATTGATGACTGCTAAAATTAAATACCCCTCTTTGGAGTAAAATTTGCGAAATTTATTACTGAGCAAGTTTGATACAAGAAAAGGTACTAAACCCACAGTTAGAGGTTCTATAGGTCACCATTCTGCACAGTAAAATGGAAATACTTATCAAAACACATAAATATATTTAAGTTCAAAAACTTTTTCATAACTTTTTGTTTGCTTTCTTTTAAACAAAACTACATGAAATAGTTTATTTCCTAATAAACATACATAGATGATTTAAATATGTATTCCAATAAACATGAATTAAAAAAAATATACTTTTGGATTAAAGATTAACAGTAAGTTAAATTCTCTGTTTATTATAGCTAAATTATATCAGTATATTACCATTTGAAATATTTTTTATATTAGGCCATAATAAAATAATTCCTAGTTTCTCATCAATTTTTTCTCAAAATTTGGGGTGGGCGGGCAAATTTTATTTCATATTTTTCATCAAATTTGTGAAAAATGCTGTCATTTTAAAAGTAGTTTACCCACATTGGCCAAAAATCAGAATAAAATTTTTTGAGGCGGGTGAAAAAAATTGGGGCTTGAGGGTTGAGAATCTAGGATATTTTTTGTTATGGCCTTATCGGAGTAAACTTTGTGAAAGGAATTATTGGAGTACATACAGGACAAATTCACCTACAAACAAAGTCTGAAGGACTTTTATGATATGTTTGCAAGTGACTTGGTTCCGTTAATACTTCAATAAATTCCTTTCAAGTGGTGTGTAATCATTATAATTTTTTTAATATGGGTTATCTATATAATGCCAATCACACGTCTTCACTGATTGTCTTGACGCATGAATTTATAAGGTGAACTTAAAAGTAGTTCAGTGAATTATTATGACTTCAGAAATTGCCACCAGAAGTGAATGCAACCAATCATATCTGCACATTTCTTATAAGAATTATATTAAATTAGTATGATGAAATGCTATCATTATATATGGGGTCTTATCAGTTGTGTATGAATTGTCTATCACCTACAAAAAAACATTTAAATGCATGTATTAGATACAGTACAAGTGTAACAATAGAACTGTCTGGAATCCACTGTTACATGGATAGTTTTTCAGCACAAGAATCCAGGTCACAGTCTGAGGCTCTTCGGGCCACAAACCCATGTAATGATAGGTTGATGAATGAAATGAGCACAAAGAGTTGAAAGACAGGGGCAACACAGTAACACTCCTTACACATAAATGAATTATGAATAAGAGTTTTCATTTTGCCACAAGTTGCTATAAATTAATGCAGAAAGTCTTAATTTTATGTGTAATGTGTACTCTACGCCGAGTCTGAATTGAAATGCCAACCCAGACATGGAGAAGACACAAGGATGACAGTGGTTCTACGTTATACAAAGCAGGAACAGACTGTAGTACTTGGAAATGACAAAACATTGGAATTTTATGGAAGGCTTTAGGAACTAGCCACAGAGGAAAATCACATGACTGGTAACCCACGACAACGAGTAGTAACCAACAATATACAATACTATATGACTTGAAGAGAAAAAAAAAATCACTTACTCTGTACAAGACTGTGATATTCTAATGGTGACAGGTGCAATGAAATAAACATTACAAGATAACATCAAAATTGCCATGCCAACAACATTTATCATTCAATATCATTCCACATGAATCAATTTAAATTAAAACAAACGAAATTAAAATTTTGAATATAACTTAAAAACAAAAATAAAATAAATAGTGAATAATAAATATTAAAGAATTAATATTAAAAATAAATGTTTAATAAAGCTTTATTACAAAAAGTAATCTTTATGTTAAAGTTTAAAACACGAGGCTGTATAAAATGTCAAATGAATTAAACTGTGGGAATCTTCACTTTCAGATTTTATTGCTATTTTACTCAAATTAACAGAATTTGTGTGAAAAAATTTAAACATCCCCCACTGACATTGCTGTTCTAAGTATAAAAGTCATTTGCCTGTCATGAATTAGCAGTTTTCCCATCTTCTTCAAAGATGTATTAAGGTTAAATGATTAAAAATTGGTACTTTAAATGGTAAGAGCATTGGTTAAGGAAGAAATTAAGCTCAAGACATTGATAAGTTATGTAACTTATATCAAGACATACATGCATATGCAGGAAAACGCTTTGAAAACAACAATAAAAGTGTTGTTCCATTGCTAGGTTTTACAATGTATTTGAAGACTTTGTCTCATGAACATTTACTCTATATCCTTTCCTTGTTAATTTCTCTGATTTCCACTATACTTTACATTGGGACATTTGGATGTATGTTCATCTATCTCCCTTTCATAAAAGTTTCAAAATATGTTGACAAAACATAGAAGGTTTTGACTGTTGTAGTTTCTTTTGCTTTATTTGTCATAAAGACATTAGCAAAAAGTCATTTAGAAATTTTGGGTAAATGGGTAGTTTCTGTGCTTTGTTTTGCAGTCACTGCCTTATCTTTACTAGTCTTAAAAACAATTCTTGGATTTGTTTCAAATCACTTGCTCTCGTCTCAACATTAGAATGTCAATAATTATGATAAAATAGTACAAAACCTTTTTTTACAGTTTATTCCAAAGTTCATCATTCATTTGAAATACACAGCCTCT
The DNA here is from genome assembly GCA_002080025.1 of Modiolus philippinarum. Classification (NCBI taxonomy): domain Eukaryota; kingdom Metazoa; phylum Mollusca; class Bivalvia; order Mytilida; family Modiolidae; genus Modiolus; species Modiolus philippinarum. The sequence goes on from MJUU01004204.1 coordinate 127,106, forward strand.
GATTATATATTAAATTAAAAAAAAATTAATAATTAAATTAATAAATAAAACTGAAGTTGTAAAGAAAACAATTCAAATCCATGCAAAATACAAAAATAATCATGCTTCTTCCAATCCGTCTATGATGACATTTATATGTAAATTTCATGCTCGCTTTTCCCTGCAATTCTGAACTTTGCATAACATTCCATCATAACACAAAATAAACGGTATTATATGAAAGTAGTATCAATACTTACATGTTTTGGATGTACATTCATATTACCTTTCTTGTCCATATGGTATCTGGGATCCCAGCCCCCAGACAGATTTGTGTTATCCGACTGGTGGGCTTTGGGCCAGGGTCACAGTCTGGCTAGAATGTACATTTTTGTATCCCCCCTTGCTCATTTGTAGAGTCTACCTTGCCATTTACAGTCGAACTTCGATGGTTCAAACACCCAAGGGACCAATGAAAACAGCTCAAGCCAAATGGATGTTGGGAGATATGGAGGTCGAACTTCATTTAAACTTAAAAAAAGGGACCACAAATAGGGTTCCAGACATCTATGGTGTTCGAGTTATTGCAGTTCCAGCCATCGAAGTGCTACTGTATGTATATTTATCATCTCCCTTGTCCACATGTAAATTTTTATTGCCTTGCTTGGTTATACCATATATACATTATTTGGTAATATTTAAAATTTATTACATGCCTTTGTCATAAATACATTTTAATTACTTTTCTTGCAAATTTGGGCATTCAAATTATTATTCTCGCTCACAATCAAAATTTAAGTACATTTGTCCTGCTGTTAAATATTGCCTATTTTTTTATGCTTACAGACAGAATAGAGACTTTTGGATTCCCTTTTGGCCTCTTCAATGTGCAGCACAACCAGAGGCTCCCAGGAGCCTGTATCGCTCACCTGGCTTTCAGTTGCCACAATCAAGGTAACATTGCAAGTTATACAGTTGATCTTTAGTTTTTCAAACTTTCGTAGCTCAAACACCTCCAATATTTTGAACTGTTTTTAAAGTCTGATCATGTTTTACTATATTTCTTTGTTGGCCTGTTTTGACAAAAAACGTTCTTGCTAAGGACCACTTTCAAACCAGTTTTGAAGCTGAGACGTCATTTTGTAAATGGCAGTCAACAAACAATTTTCAACAACGCTTTTGAAGTCCCAACATCAATATCTACTTGGAAATCAAATTTCATTGAATTTTCCTGCCTTTTTTGGCGGCCATTTTAAAAATGGCGGTCACGAACAATTTTCAACACCGGTTTTGAAGTCGCAACATCAATATCTATTTGGAAACAAAATTTCATTGAAATCAGACAATGTTGAATTTTCCCACCTTTTTTGGCGGCCATTTTGAAATGGCGGTCAACAAACAATTTTCAACACCGGTTTTGAAGTCGCAACATCAATATCTATTTGGAAACCAAATTTCATTGAAATCGGACAATGTTAAATTTTCCTGACTTTTTTGGCAGCCATTTTGAAAATGGCGGTCAAGGAACAATTTTCAACATCAGTTTTGAAGTCGCCACAGCATGGCAAACATTTCATCATTTTACACTTAACCTTTATCTTCTATAGTTTTGGAAATAAAAGATGAAAAATACAAAAATTTAAAAAAATTCAGTGAAAAAAGGGCAATAACTCCTACAACAAAATTTCAGGGTGGGTAGATCTTGATATGCTGAACATTTTTGCAATTTACACTTGACCTCTATCTGTTACAGTTTTTGAAATAAAAAATAAAAAATGCAAAAATTTTGAAAATTTAACGGAAAAAGGGCTATAACTCCGACATAGGTTTCAGATTTTCTTCAAAATTGCACAGTGGGTAGATATCATCATGCTGATCATTTTTACCCCATGTCAGATTTTTGATATCTGTAATGGTTTTCGAGTTATTAGCCAAAAACTGCAATTTACCCCTATGTTCTATTTTTAGCAATGGCGGCCATGTTGTTTGACCAGCCAACTAATCGAACACAATTTTGAGAAGCAATACCCTGGTGATGATTCAAGTCAAGTTTGGTTACATTTGGCCCAGCGGTTTCAGAGGAGAAGATTTTTGAAATTGTTGACGGACGGACAGACAGACAGACAGACAGACGACGGACGACGGACGCATAGTGATGGCAAAAGCTCACATGGCCTTTTAGGCCAGGTGAGCTAAAAAACAGATTCTCCTCGAGATAATATCTTGTCTTATTACATACTTAGTATAAATAAAAGCGTTTTTGCATGATCAATATGACCGGAAGTAAACTATCCATATTTTCACACCCCAGGATAATAATAGGTTATTTTATGCTCCTCGTGCATCTCAGACAAAATAAACAACTTCCAGTCCATATTGGCCTGGGCAAATAAAGGACTTCCGGTCCATATCGGCCTGGCATTTCTAAACATCGGAAGTATGTAATAAAAAGTTTAATACATGTGCATTTCCATATTGACCTGATTATCATCCCTCGACCCATATTGTCCCTCGACTTCGTCTCTGGCCAATATGGGTGTCTCGGGATGATAACCAGGCCAATATGGAAATGCCCATGTATTAATCTGTATTTATTGTATAGAAACATAATATTTCCCTAAGAAAGCAACCAAATGTCATGAATGTAAGAAGCAACCAAATGTCATGAATGTAAGCGTGCAATAAATTGCCATATTGCACTAGTGCAAATATGACTTTAATTTCCTGACGTCATTGACAACAAAATCCCCTTATTATTAGGAATTTTAGCTTTGCTATACAATAAAAGGGTTAATGCATGAATATTAGGGAATATCATCCCTCATAGAATATATATTGCACTCGCAAGCTCATGCAATAAAAAATTCTACTCGCGACAATATTATAGTGTTATTAAATGGGCATTTTCATATTAATCCTGTATAATGTCCTTGTACAGTCGTATTGGGTTGAGGTCACCTGTATTGGCCCGAGGCGAAGCCGAGGGCCAATACAGGTGATCGAAACCCAATACGATTGTACGAGGACATTATACAGGATTAATATGAAAATACCCATTTTATGACACCTTTATTAACTGATGACTTAAAATTTCAGGCATTATCTTTACCAATTTTAATTACAGGATGCAAATTTCGATATTACAAAGTCATGGCAATATAAAAAAAAGATTTCTATTGAATTTTCAACTTGTATTAGAAAAAAAATATTGCACTGTCAGGTTTTTACAAATCCCCTTTATCTGGTGTGGTATCATTTGTACAAGCTGAAACGGGATGCGGCTGACGAGTACTATATTTCTGCTGACAAGTACTATATAACTGTATAGCACAGTCTTAATATTTGGAACGTTATCAAAGGAAATCTTCTGAGTTGTGCTGTGTTTATTTTTTATTCTCACTCTCAGTAATAAAATCAATAGACAAAAAGAAAAAAAAATCTAACATATGCGAGAAAGATACAGAAAACAGTGTAACTAAACCAATATGGCCGATTCATTTATACAGGGAATTTGCCCTGTATCAATTTTAATACAGGGCATCTGCCCTGTTTAAATTTCTATACAGGGCATTTGCCCTGTATAAAGTCTACGTGCTAAAAACTTCTGGTTATATTAAATGGGCAAATCACACTGTATTTTAAGTCATCAGTTAATAATCCCCAATATTCATGCAATAACCCTATATTATAACATACAGTTATATGATATTCAAGTATAATTGATATTAATTTGATTCTTTCTTTGCTAAATCAGACTATATAAAGCTCCATATAAGAAGTATTTTTATTGAAGTCTAACATTTTTGAATCTGTATGAATATGACTAGTAAATATGTTTGTTAAAATACAGATTCTGTGTTCTAATAATAAAGTAAAATATAAATTATACAGATCATAAAATAATTAATTTCTGTGATAATTCTGGACTTACAACTATAACCTCCTACATGTATACAGATAAAAATGGTTTATTAGTCTTATGAATATGAACAACACTATATTGGGAAATTCTAGACACGGTTACAATGTACGCATCATTTCAGAACCCAAAACTAATCAATAACCGAGAATGGGAATTTAATTTGGCAAAACTTTTCAACTAATTATTTACATGGGTGCTACCCTATTGTACTTTGTCGATACTTTTTGTACCTAGTTTCAGTGACCCATGAAATTGAAAACAGTTATGCATAACTTGACCTAGTTTTAGTAACCTATGAAGTTGTAAACAGTTAACTCTATCACATTCATTACATTTCCTGCACATTTTCTTACAACAAAGATGGGCACAATTTCAATTCATACAAGTAATTAGCCAAAGCTGGCAGATTCCTCTCCCAAAATAGGAAAATTAATCAGTCAAGAATAGAACAGTGCAAATTTGATTAATGTAATGTAAGAATAGAACGAAAAGCTTTCTTGACAGAGAAAAGAGAGAGGAAATCATTGTATACAAGCAACAAATATGACAACATTTTCAATGCAAGCAATTATTTCATGCTCATCTTCCAATTATTAAACTCTTATTTTACCACACGATGCACATATGAGGCATTTAAAGAGTTGTTCTCTACTAACTATACACTGACTAGCCACAATAACAACATTCAAATAAATAATCCTTAAACAGTGAAAAAATGTATCCTCATTACTGAAAGAAGATAAAATTAGATAAGAGCAGACATGTTGTTTTGAGCAGAAGTAAGCACATATTAATAATCTTGGTACAGATCATGCGTGTGCGATGCAACAACTTACCTGATGACGTGTTTTTATTGCCTAAATTTAAGTGAAAATAAAAAATGCTCAAGTTTGTATTGTTTATGTTACATGTTACTATAGCAACAGAATTTAATTTTTATATCAATAGTTAATATCTTAAGTTGACCTTATACTGAACAATTCAGAGAACAATTTTCTAAAATGTTGACACATTTTACAAAAAAAAACCAAAATTTTAAAAGAAAAGAATATTTTAATCATTAAATACCATAACTGAATTCTTGAAGTATTATTTAAATATGGACTCAAAACAAAATTCGAGGATAACAAGTTATTCAAAACAAGACAGATTGTTAAAAAAAAATAACGATATTACAGTATTTTACAAAAAATAATACAATATAAATAAACATGCATATCCAGAGAAAATATTGATAAAACATATTCTATACATATATCATTCGATACAAAACCAAACTTATTTTATTTAAAATAATTATATTTTCAACTAACAAGTACTGGGGTATTACCTATTTAACTTAAAATGGCTACCTTCAAATTCTGACTATTAAGAATTAATGCCATGCAGATGTCGTAATTTGCAGAACTTAAATAATAGACATTGCAGAGCTGAATGCCAGCATATTGTATTTCTTTTTACTGTTGTGGAAGATTTTCTGGAGAATTAACTTATTCTATTTGAAATTCATGGATGAAGATATTACCAAGGGTTCCTCTAGTAACACCTATAACCGATGGAATACTATTGTATACCAATTTTTACAGCTGGACGATTTCAAATTGGTATAACACTTTTCTACATGACTTTTATTGTTGGATCAACCAACAAAAAAATCAGGAGTTTTGGAGGAATTGTTTTACTGGTGTTACTGCCATAAATCTATCCTTTAATTGGTCAATTAGAAAATCATTTGAGCAGCTTGGAGATCTAAAATTTCACATCAGTACAATGTATTGGAATTTTCAACTTCAATGGGACAGTAAACATATAGAAAAGATCACAAAATGTGAATATCAATGTTTAATGAATAACTTTTTACTGAATTAGAAAAATTAGGTCAAGGTCACCTGTGAAGTGTCAATACAAATGTAAAACTTGTCGCACCAAATGTGCAGGTACATGTTAGCAGCTGATAAATGTCCTAAATTGGGTTTTGAAATTTTTATCATATGACCCAATAGGATTTACGAGTAATGTGTAATTTAAAAACATTTCCAACCAATGTTATTTGAGTATTTCAAAAAATTTGTTTCCAACGCCATATATTTGTGCCAAAAAAAAATGGAACCTCACAGTATAATTAATGGACCCAGAAGTTTCAAAGTTGAATAGCAAAAAATTAGATGAACAGTGCAAATTTTTAAATGAAATTTATATTATATGATATGCCAAAGAAATGACTGGAATATATCTAACAAGACATATATTGTATTATATAGGGTCCATGTATTACAGCTCAAGAGAATAGGGCTTGAACGTATACAGCAGTATTGAGTTACCAGACTTAGAAAATAAGCTTTTGAATCTGCCAATTTGTGATTTTCTACTAGTATTCTCCTCTAATTTCGTTTCTGAAAACAATGAAGAATTTCAAACTATAACAAGGTATTTCATAAGTTATTCAACCAAGAAAATAAGTTTGGGAAACTTTAAATTTATAATTTTCTATCGATTCATTACTTCAACAAATTGTTTTATGTCAAAAAATTTTGTTACAAAAGCTGAGGTTTAATTTGCCCTTTTTCATTATCAATGTGTCATCCTAGACAAGTCAAATGAAAGTTGACAGGCAGTTTAATACACAATTATTTTGGTGTGTCAAGATAATTGAAAACGAGAGGCTCCCAGGAGCCTGTATCGCTCACCTGGTTTTCATTTGCAACAATCAAGCTAGCATTGTAAGTTATACAGTTGAACTTCAGTCTCTCCAACTTTAGTAGCTCAAACACAACCAATATTTTGAACTGTATTTAAAGTCTGATCATGTTTTACTATATTTCTTTGTTGGGCTTTTTTTGACAAAAAAACATTCTTCCTAAGGACCACATTTTGACACCAGTTTTGAAGTAGAGACATCATTTTGTAAATGGCTGTCAATGACAATTTTTTACACCATAAAGTTACAACATCAATATCTATTTGGAAACCAAATTTTATTGAAGTCGGACAATGTTGAATTTTCCCGCCTTATTTGGTGGCCATTTTGAAAATGGCAGGCAACGAACAATTTTAACATCTGTTATCAGTTTTGAAGTTGCCACATCAATACATCAATACCTATGTGGAAACCATATTTCATTGAAATCACACATTGATGAATTTTTCCGCTTTTTTTTGGTGGCCATTTTGAAAATGGCGGGCAATGAACAATTTTCAGTACCGGTTTTGAAGTCGCAACATCAATATCTATTTGCAAACCACATTACAGAAATCAGACAATGTTGAATTTTCCCGCATTTTTGGCAGCCATTTTGAAAATGGCAGTCAACGAACAATTTTTAACATCAGTTTTGAAGTTGCCACATCAATACCTATTTGGAAACCAAATTTCATTGAAATCGGACAATGTTAAATTTTCCCGCCCTATTTGGCGGCCATTTTGAAAATGGCAGTCAAAAAGCAATTTTCAACACCTGTTTTGAAGTCGCAACATCAATATCTATTTGAAAACCAAATTTCATTGAAATCAGACAATGTTGAATTTTCCCGCCTTTTTTGGAGGCCATTTTGAAAATGGCAGTCAACGAACAATTTTTAACATCTGTTTTGAGGTTGCCACATCAATACCTATTTGGAAACCAAATTTCATTGAAATCGGACAATGTTGAATTTTGCCGCCTTTTTTGGCAGCCATTTTGAATATGGCGGTCAACGAACAATTTTCAACACCTGTTTTGAAGTTGCAACATCAATATCTATTTGGAAACAAAATTTCATTGAAATCAGACAATGTTGAATTTTCCCACCCTTTTTTGGCGGCCATTTTGAAAATGGAGGTCAACAAACTATTTTCAACACCAGTTTTGAATTTTCCGCAGCATGGCAAACATGTCATAATTTTACACTTTACCTTCATCTTCTATATTTTTTTAAATAAAAGACAAACAAGAGGAAAGCTGTCAGTGTGACAGCAAACTGGGTTTTCTTTTACATGGACAGTATATCTTACACATGGGTTAATGTACTTATAATTTTCATTTATTTTCAATGTTAAACCTTCCATCAAAGTAGCCTATTTCTGAAAGTTCAGCAACTTGGATTTTAATCAAAAATGAAAATAAAACTGTGCACACCTCTGTTACAGGTATAAATGATCTGCATTATAAAAACTTTCTGTCTATTAAACTGTAGATTTGTTTTGGACAAATGGGACACCCTATTGGTAAATATTTGACCTTAAAATGACTTAGTTCTACACTGGTAATTTTGGCATTATTCAACAAAAATCAAAATCAAAGTACAATGCACACCTTAAATATATGTACAACTGATCTGCAAATTAAAAACTTCCTATGTCTTATACTGTAAGAGACTTGCTCCAGACAAAGGCGGTACCCTATTGTTAAAAATTTGTCATAAAAATGACTAAGTTCAACAACTGATATTTTTGACATAAATTATCAAAAATCAAAATCAAAGTACCATGCACACCTTTGATATATGTATATTTGATCTGCAAAATATAAACTTCCTGTCTCAAATACTGTAGGAGATTTGCTCCGGATAAAAGGGGTATCCTATTGTTACAAAATTGACCTAAAAATGACTAAGTTCAACAACTGATATTTTTGACATAAATTATCAAAAATCAAAATCAAAGTACCATGCACACCTTTGATATATGTACAATTGATCTGCAAAATAAAAACTTCCTGTCACAAATACTGTAGGAGATTTGCTCCGGACAAATGATGTACCCATTTGGCAGCCGCCCGCCCGTCGCCCGCCCGCCATTTTCACCAATTTAATAACCAGATTTTTCCGATTGAAAACCCGCTTAAAAATTAATAAATTTAAAAATTCGGTGAAAAAAGGGCAATAACTCCTACAAAGGGTTTGGGATTTTCTTCAAAATTTCAGGGCGGGTAGATCTTGATATGCTGAACATTTTTGCAATTTAAAGTTGACCTCTATCTGTTATAGTTTTTCAAATAAAAAATAAATTAAAATTTTGAAAATTTTACGGAAAAAGGGCAATTACTCCCAGACGGGTTTTCAGATTTTCTTCAAAATTGCAGGGCAGGTAGATCTTGCCATGCTAATCATTTTTACTCCATGTCAGATTTTTTATATCTTTAACGGTTTTCGAGTTATTTGCAAAAATACAGCAATTTACCCCCTATGTTCTATTTATAGTAACAGCAGCCATGTTGTGATCCGAGGACTAATCGAACACAATTTTGAAACTGCATACCCTGGTGATGATTCAGCCCAAGTTTGGTTACAATTCGCGAAGCAGTTTTAGAGGAGAAGATTTTTGAAATCGTTGACGGACGGACGGACGGACGGACTGATGATGGACGACGGACGCAAAGTGATGGCGCAAGCTCACCTGGCCTTTTAGGCCAGGTGAGCTAAAAATCAAAACAGCCCTCAAATTGAATTCAACAATTTATGTTTTGTTTTCTCAAAAAATGCCATGCAGAAATTCATTATCAACTTTGTATAAATATTCACTAAAAAGATGTGAAATTTATGCAAAATAATATGTGATCGGTTTTATAATATCTGTTTATGCACACTTTCAAGGTCTGCAAGAACTATAAATTGTCAGATTTCAATAAAACTCAATTTCTAGGTAGATTTTCAGGATGCAAATTATGGAATTGGGGACCATGAGCAACATCCCCTATTTCTTACAAATCTAGTTTTCTTTCTGTAGTTTATTACATATGCTGAGATCCAGAAACTTATATTTTACAGAATAAATTGAACAAATGAAATCTATAAAAATTATATCAAAGATTATACATTTAAATAATTTGCATTCAAACTATAATACTTAACCTTCTTTAGTATTTGTATCTGTTGGAATATCAATAGATTTTAAATTTATAGGTAAAGGAATAGAATGCTTTGAAACAGAATATTGCTAATAAAATAAGGAGAAGCAGTAACCCTTTATAAATCTTCGAGATAGAATACTGCTCAAGTAAAGAGAAGCACTGGCCCCTTATAAATCTTTGAGAGAGAATATTGCTTAAGTCATCTAAAGCAGTAACATTTTACCAATAAGAAGCTAGTTTACATTCTTAAGTTGACCTCTTTTGACATTAAAACATAGCATACAATTCTTACTAGTGTATACAATGTACATAATGATGCATCAACTCTAGTTCAGAGTGGAAATATGAGGTAAATTTTGGAGTATCTCCTTGTACCTAAGTAGATCTATATGGTCAAAAGGGGGTTAATTGATATATTATCTCCCTTTTGACTATAGCTTACTTAATACAGGGAGATGCCCCACCAATGATTTAATATTGGCTGTTTCCTTACTGATAGCAAACAAAATAGGAAAGAATTGTGTCTACTTATACATGTAGATAGCACAAAAAACTTAAGAATTATATTTTTTCTATAACTAGCACTATATACAATGTACATGTAGAATTACGATATATTTATGTGAAATTTGTTGCTATACTAGTTGAAATACTGAGTAAGCCAAAACAAGGATAAAGTAGATTAGCCAAATAATCACATGGAATGATTTTTTTATACATGTAAAACAAAACTTTGGAGGAGTTATCACATTTTTGTGTGAAATATTTTTGAAAATGGTTGCTACACACTGAATAAACTTTAAAATTTATAACACCAAAAATACATATGCAATACACTACTGATAAATATGTTTGATATGAAAGATATTCAATTTTTTCAGTAATTTATGACATACTCTTGACAAGTATTAACATTTTTAAACATCATGAACATATTCACAATGTTTCAGCTAAAACATCAACAAGAAAGTTAATATGGTCAGGGTTAAGTGTGAGGAAGGGGATTTTCAAACAGCTCTACCAATTTTTGTTTTTTTTTAATGAATATAATATATTAATTTATTTTTGCTTGAAAAATTTTCCATACAGCAATACCCCAACAAACTTATTAAAATGTAAAATATATTCATTTAATCTGCGATAGGCAGTGAAGATGAGATTGTTACTAATAAAGCTGAAATGTAATCAATACAGCAAAATATACATGTAGATCGATTTACAAATTTGGCAGCTAGAAAGCATAGTCTTTGCCTAATAACAGAAATAATGATTACTTGCTGAAGAATACAGCCCTCAAACATTAAAATGAGTACTTTTAAACTGAACAATTAGTTTCTTTAGCACAATGAAACAATAGAATATTAACATAAATGTATAAATAATGCCTCCAACATCCCATTTGCCAGATATCCCTTTCTGTTTAATAATGTGTTTTCTCTAATTTCATTGTAGTTATTGTAGGTTAAGGATAGGATGACTGGATAGAACAATTGTTCAACAATGGCAGATTATTCTAATTTTTTTTAACTGGAATAAATGTTCTTCATCTATGTACAATATACAATATATCGGGATATTTTCACCCCTGTTTAATATTCGCTTTGTTCTCCCGGTGGGTAATTTGGTGCAAAATTAACCTCTGCATAAATTTCACTGCCCATTTAACTGTATTTGCAACAACAGTAAAACTCGAATTATAAACAAAGCCAAGAATACAGCCCTCAAACATTAAAATGAGTACTTTTAAACTGAACAATTAGTTTCTTTAGCACAATGAAACAATAGAATATTAACATAAATGTATAAATAATGCCTCCAACATCCCATTTGCCAGATATCCCTTTCTGTTTAATAATGTGTTTTCTCTAATTTCATTGTAGTTATCGTAGGTTAAGGATAGGATGACTGGATAGAACAATTGTGCAACAATGGCAGATTATTCTAATTTTTTTTAACTTGAATAAATGTTCTTCATCTATGTACAATATACAATATATCGGGATATTTTCACGCCTGTTTAATATTCCCTTTGTTCTCCCGGTGGGTAATTTGGTGCAAAATTAACCTCTGCGTAAATTTCACTGCCCATTTAACTGTATTTGCAACAACAGTAAAACTCGAATTATAAACAAAGCCAATATTTCCCTGCTTTGTTTTAAATCAAAATCTTGAAAAAATGCCATCGCGACAATATCCCAATTTACTGTATGTTCACCACTTGCTTTACATGACATTCACACAATAATTATGTTGCCTTGTAATATATGTCCGGGACATTCATTATTATTGTGGGAATAAAGTAATTTTGGAGGAGTTTATGTGTAAACACGGCGGACTCATTCACAAACTGAACAAAGTCAGAATGTTGTCACTTTATTTGACATCACTATATTTTGCACTATTTTACCTAGGATCGTATCAGTGGGCAAGAAGAAATATTGAAAAATAACTTCTTTGTTGTTAGTGATGTTGACCAATGAAATTGGACTTTACAATAAGGATTTAACTCATTTATGCGTATCCCAGCTTTATACTGAAATTTTACAACTTGAATTTAAATTTGAGAGCTAATGCAACCTAGTAAACTTAAACTCTTATTACAATGATAGTGTTTCTCAGTGTTGGAAACATTTTACCACATTATGTTAGATATATCAATCTTCCAATTTACCAAAAAATATATTTCTAAGAGAATTTTCTTTGATTTCTTTTTCATTTATCATTAGTTAAAGGTTAAACAAATATAAACCATCAATTATCATATTTCATATAAACTTTATATTCAAATATGCAGGACCAAAATGAAACATGACATTTTTAATGTGCAACATTAGATCTACACAATTGTAGCAATAAAACATGATTATGAAATGACCATTTTCTCATGGTTAATTCTGAATCTATCTGATATATTACAAAGTTTTAACCACTTTTGACTAGCTTTATAAATATTGTTTCAAAAAATTTACCTGATAAAATTAGAATCTATTTTTTTGTACTTTACATTAATTATTAAAAGCAATATGAGCTGTATTTCTTGAAATTTTTTGGAAGCTCTAAAAATGCATCTTATCGAATCCATATATCTAGAAAATTATATCAGATACTGTATAATGCATTTAAAATGCCAAGACTACTTTATAATTTCGATTATAAAACTTTTTTTTGCTTGCGATTTTGATCAATCATGGACGCTCAATAATGTTCAACTTTGATATCGGACATGACCGAGATACTATTTATAGTTGATATAAATAAATGTACTACCAATTGGCAAACTTTGCCTTAGTTACGATACTTGATATGTCTACATTTTGATATTTGTGATGCGGTTGGTGGTTTACATGTCATTTTTCTTAACCTACACTGGACAATTTACTTCTGAAGTGTGTAATTTAAAAACAAGTCAAGGAAAATGCGAACAAAATACAACATTTTCTGCCGGATTACCCCTCTAAATCCCTTCTCCAGTGTTACTTATGCCCCACTGTGTTCTCATTTCAAAGGAGCCAGTCTATTATGAAAGCTTACATAATACATACGAGGTTAAAAATAAGGTACGAATATGCCAAAGTCGTGACGAGTGCAATACACACATGGAAATAAATCAATCATTAAAATTTCAAACGATTAAAGCTCTCAAGTGTAAAAAATATGGAATAATATGGGCAGCATTTTATTAATGTAAACAATAATTGCACACTAACAAGTCAGCACTCTTTTTCAACATTGCACATGATTTTATCGGACCATGACATGTTGTCAGCAAAAACACTTCTGTTACGCATGTATAGAGAAAATTTGCCCTGAGGTCGCAGGCATACGATTCATTCCAAGAATACATTTTTTCATGCTAGTAAATAATTAATTCATATTATACATGTATTTTCTTTCATTTTCAAGCTTTTTAATATGTTAATTCGTTGAATTGGACTTGAAACTTCTTTATTTCTGCATATTATAGCTTGACATTATGGAATCTTCTGAATCCAAAAAATTGAAAAATCACAGCTCATATTGCTTTAACTTGTTAATTACCATATTTCATCCACAATATAAACTGTTAAAAATTTACAGATACCTAATGAGTTGTGCATTAAACATTTACCATTTCTTGTTGACAAAAGATGATATTATATACTGGTTTCAAGATTTATTCTCTATTTATTACAATATAGCATTGAGTGCAGACAAGCCGTGTGCAGGACACCGACACTGCAGGGCCACATTATATAATTAATGCAAGTCACCTGACCAGTAACCTGCTGAAAGCACAGATTACATAACCAATAACCTGCTGCTAGCACAGATCACATGACCAGTAACCTGCTCTGTGACTGGATAAAACACAGAGGATGCAATACACAAGTCACATGACCAGAAACCTTCTACAAGCACAGACAAAGGAAGAAACAACATTCACATCTTACTTGCTGACTGCTTTGGTTCTAAAGTAATCAATAAAATATGGTTAAATGATGAACACACTACAATGCTGGAAGAAATTCCTCTTTCAAACAGTCACCTATACTATAAAAACCTATGTAATGGTATTCTTCCCACACGGTATATGATAATGATGTACCTATTGTAGTATTGAGGAATAAAATGTTTACGTCGCATGTAAAGTAAATTCTACTATTGTTTTCTTTTATTGCGGACTTATGTCTCACTGGAGAGAAGCAAGTGAGTTTCTTTTATTCTTTTTCTTTCATTTTTTGTTTTCTTTTTTTTCTTTTTGGTAATTTCATTTTCAAGTTAGGTTAGTTAACTTAGTCTTTTATTTCGCAATATTAATAGGTACATGCATTAGCCATCAGTGACTAACACAACCAAACTGTTGCATTTGTGAATGCCATAAGCTGTAATGTTCAAGCTTTTTGATCTCTATTTCTACTAGTGAGAATCACAAATCTAGGTGTTTACATGCCATTTATAGAAATATTTAATCATGTATCCTGCAATAAAAATTTGTTTATATCCAAGTACAGCTAAAAATATTTACGATTTCAAAAATACAATGACATATCTCTCTTTGAATCCAATTTTCAAAGTTACACAGCATATTTATTCATAAGATATTCTGTATAGCAAACAATTTGAACAGTAAATTATTTTAAAATCTACACGAGATAAAAGCAAGGGGATGTCGTGTTAAATGATAATGCTATCAAACTTTTTTTGTGTTGGCAATATTACAGCTATATAGAAGGTAAGAAAATCTGTCAAGGTAGTAATTTCTCCCTCAAAAACAAAGTATCGGTAAAATTGGTCATGAAGAAGAGAATTAATTCTTTTACAGTCAATTACTGTCATAATGAAAGTGCTGCAAAAATACACATATTTGACTCTTTCAATATGGTTTAAAATTAAACTGCAAGCAAAGTATACAAAACATGAAGTGAAGAATAATGGCTGATGTCTACCATTATAATACCTAAGGATGCAGTTTGACCTACCTACGGCCTAGTTTATGATATGCATCACTACAACAAATGTAAAGAAGCCAAAGTGACATGAAGAATAAACTAAATCTAAATTCTAAATCAATCAAACTGATTAGTCAAATCCATCAAACATTTGATAGGATGACTGACGGGTACTTACTAGTAAGTTGTCTGTAGAGCTCTCTCATCACCTCAGGTTTGTCGTAGTTTGTCCTTAGTTTCTGTAGTACATCTTTGTTACTTACTACTAATTTCTGAAATACAATTCAACAATTACAATTTCTGCAAAGTTATTTATTTTCTCTAATTTCTAGCAAATTTAACCAACGCCTGACCAGTGTGATAATTATACTATAACTAATCCTAGATTCTGATTATCGCAAAATATTCAACGAATGATCAAATAACGCAGTAATTCACGAATGCGCGCAGCGCATGAGTGAATTACAGCGTTTTTCGATCATGAGTTGAATATTTTCGATAATCAGAATCTAGGATTAGTTATTGTTTTTATTATATAGATCAGTTCTTGCATATTTAATGGTTTAATTTAAGATTCTTTTCATGAACTACGTTTTCGATGTTAATCCGCTGAGACGTTTACTTAACAACGACGTTGACAACGTCTATTGTGACGTCACTTCCTAGAGTGAAATTATGGAAAATAATTTCACAGTTAATTATCACTTTTAATTCACTGAGAAATTTCAATCTTTCACTGCAATCTATATAATAAAAATATTTCTCGTCTCTAGTGAACAACTTGCATGGAATTTCCTGGCAAATCTATTCGGAACATTATCCTTGGTGTTTTACATTATGTCATTAGAGAAACATTTTCTACAACTTTAACACGTTAATAATGAAATTTCTCACATCTTGTTAAATCAATTTTCAAACGTTTAAAAACTCGGCAAGCCTTGTTTTCAAACATTTGCAAAATGTATTTAACTCGATGTGAGAAATTTCATAATCAAGTTAGTTCTCTTTGTAGAAACTATATATCTTAAATTTTTTTTTCAAAAATATTTTTTTCTAATTCAGCAATGACCTTCATATTTGGTTCAATGAAAAAATAAATGGCTATCACTAATTTATTATCATTTCTGTGAAAGGGTAAAAAAATGTGCAATTTCTATGTTACTGCCAATTTTAGAGGTATTGTAATTTTAAGACACTTAAGAACTCAAAAGTACACACAATTTGTTATCAAATGATACATTATTTATCCACAGTATTTAGATGATCCTAGCATGGTTGCAAAAGAGACAAAAAGTTTATGACTAGTGCAGAACTTTGAGGATTCTTGAAAACATTGGGGATTACAACAACAATTTAAGATTAAATTACATGTATTTCTATTCTAAAATTTTATATTCTTGTATGTTAAATGTTTGACTAATTGTATAAAGTTTCTATTTACCTTCAGCTCATCAACTTGGCTAGCCACATGACTCATAAGTCTCTCTCCCATATACTTCATACCAAATGGACCAATTAATTCAGCCAAGGCCCTTAACTCTGTCAAATCTGCATATTCCTCTGCAGATATCAACTGGTTCCCTTCTCCAGGCATACTGACAAAGGCTTTATGATTGGGAGAGAATATCACAGGATTCTGTCCAGCATTTACTGTTACTCTCCTCAATAAAACTTCTAAATACCTAAACAATATTGAAATTATAATCAATAAACAGCATCAGTCTAATTTAATGTGTTATATAATTAAAGAATAATACATATTTATTAAACTGCGGAAATGCTAATATCTCTGCCTTTCCTTTTAACTACTTCACACACCTTCAATATTTTAACTGCTCAGCAACAAGTTCTCAATAATTTCCCCACCACCCATCAACTTAATCATTTAAACTCACTTGGAAAAGAGGGAAATACCATTACTAATACTATATATAGATTTTAGAATCTCCATCTGTTCAGATACAGAATTTCAACCTTTGTGAGATATGTGGCTTGACAAAAGCACTAATATTAAATTGTTTTTATTTCCTTTTTTACCTGGTCTCCCATCCTAATATTTCAAACATGACCTGAAATCATTTCGTATAATCATGCACAAGATAAACTTTGCCAGTCACCAGTCAAGGGTTAACACAATTTCTCACAATTGTTCTTGCTTCCTTCACTAGTAAAATAGATAGCCATGACATAGCTAAAATACTATAGAAAAGTTGTGTTAACCCACATTCAATCTACAAAGACGAATTTATAATGATGGAAGTAATTTTGTCTTTTGGTTACTTTATAGGGACACATAGTGAAATACATTAATTACTGGAGTACACATAAATAATACATAGTGTATTAAAGTGGTAAAATAATTAAACAGTCACTACATAATGAATATACCAGTTAGTATAATTAGCTGTAATGGTTTTCTCTCCAGTAAAACTATCTATATGTTGTGTTTGTTGTGGTAATACACTGTTAAATACTCTGGCTGTATCAATATTCACTGTAAAACAAAACAAAATCCCTTTCATTTCATACATCTTTAACATTTCGTTCTGTTATTGTGTATAAGGAGCTATTGTGCCCCTTTTTATTCTGCAGTAAACTTTCCATAAAGGAGTAATGAAAGATCTGAATAGCAGATTTTTTTAAATCATGGATAAATGGAATGGACCTTTTCAGAACTTACTAAGTACATGTACATATGTACATGTAAAGGACTTATATTCATTTCTGAATCTATTATCTGACTTTTGTTATTGTTATTGTTTGGATTATCAAATGCATGTAAATAATCAATTTACGTTAAAATGAAGGCCCCTTCAACACTACAATGTTTTCTTATCCTTCTATTTATGTAACAAATTCACCTTAAAATTTGACTGTTTGAAATACCAAGGTACTAACTAATGCTGATAATGATATATTTCAGTTTTATTTACAGATAATATGTGTATATTTTATTTATAGAATGTCATATCAATGTACTACAATGTAAAAGTTATGTGCAGTGTACTGAATACAAACCATAGTTTTCCAATCCCTGTAACACATTCATTATAGACTTGACACTGTTGAGTAATTCTGATGGTTTGGCAATCTCTGA
Organism: Modiolus philippinarum; assembly: GCA_002080025.1. NCBI lineage: Eukaryota > Metazoa > Mollusca > Bivalvia > Mytilida > Modiolidae > Modiolus > Modiolus philippinarum. The sequence goes on from MJUU01004204.1 coordinate 145,361, forward strand.
TGTGTCAGGGTTATACATCATCATACCAACTAAGGCTCTGTAAAAATGATTAAAATATTATACATAAATACATGTACAGCACAACCTGTGTAAACAAAACTATGACTAAAACAGGAATACACAATATGGGGACTCTTTGTATCAACTTCTCCCGGCACCTGAATCAGATTTCAGGGGCTTCGGCTACAGAACTGCCTGACCACAAACAATTGTTGCCAAACTGTGTGGAGAATCATCAC
>MJUU01004204.1:161974-173706 GCA_002080025.1 Modiolus philippinarum
GGGGGGGGGGGGCTGCTACACCACCTGTTTCTCTTTTCTGTTGTATATTTTTCCATACTGAATAAAATTGTGATATAATAATGTTTTTTCCATCACAGGGCCTTAAAGAATTGATGAAATATAATAAAGATTGACAGCTGGACATGTGATCACTTAAACCATCAAAGAAAATTTGAATTACATGTGTATTTTCAGTACTTAGAACCAATATTTTAAACTTTATTTTGTCTACTTATTTGTGTGATCCAGTCTAGTAAAAGGGCTATTATTTTATGAAACAGATGCAGATTACATTTACCTACCTCTCAATTCTTCCATATAAAATAACAGCTCTGGCAATTGTCTGTAAAATTTGAAAAAAAAGATTACGATGATCCTTTTAAATAATTGAGAAAAGTAAAGATTATAATAAATCAAAAGGATTAAGAATAAATGTATAGTACTCCCTCATTATAACATCGCTCTTTAATGGGGGTCCCTTGCTTATCTCCACCCATTTTCATGGTCTTTTTATCATTTATCAAAAAAAATAATGTCCATGTTTCAAAAAGTTACATAGTTTCTATGTAATATATGAACTATTTGAAGTTTGGAGATGGAAACAGTTGAAGGAAGGAGGGTAAAATTGGTAACAGACTGTATTTCTGTCGGGTTTGCATATTTACTCATAATGGGTTATCCTTGATACAGGCACTTTTGTTTAAAAAAGAGAATTATATATCCGTAATGTAAAAGATCTGTATTTATTCCCTCCATATATTGTCAAAATTTTCCCCGATTCCAAAGGTGATGATTTTGAACCCACCCTGAGGATTTGTATCTTGTTTGTTATTAGCCATTTTTTTAATACTGGAAAGTGAATTAAGTTTTTTTTCTTTTTTGCATTTTTTGTTTCTGTGAAATCTGTGTAGATTTAGAAGCCTTATATTATTGATATATCTACTTTCTTGTTATATAAATAATGTATCATTGTACAAAATTGGCAAGGGATCTGCATGTTTTAATTCTGTTACTTTTAATTATACCAACCTGTCTACAAAATCTTCCTGTGACATTTTAATGTTATGCCTTTTTGATGGAGGATTATCAAAGTGACGAAGAAGCCAATGGATTTCATCTCTTGCAACTGATAATCCCTGCCACACATACAATGCCTGAAAAAAGTTAATATAAAGTATATACAACATACTTGGAAATCACTTGAAAGAGAATCTGCCCTTTACTCTGCTAAATGCTCTTTATAGGATATTAAAAGGGCACTTCAGAATATCAGCAAAATGCCTCCAGCCTTTAACAAACATCTCTCAGTCATTTTAAAGCAATGTTGCGCAGTGGCAAAATACGAAATAAGTAAATGAATACTGAGGTTAATCAAAGTGTTGTGGGAAAAGGGAGTTTGAGGCTTAATTAAGAAGTCTAGTCATTTGGGAACCTGAATTAAGGGAATTTTGCATGATTTTTAAATAATTTTTATTGGAAAACTCCTTAACCTTAGTCTGGTGAATGCTACAAAAATGCATGGAATAAAGCAGTATAATTAGCCACCAAAGGGGAGGGGGTGAATACCAAAACAATAAAACTTTGACCCCTTGTAGCTCGGAAACGGTAAGAGCTATGCCAAATCAATTGACCTACAACTGAAAGCTTATAGTAAAAGGAATCCAAAGAAAAAAATCCCATCGAAATCTGATGAAAAATAAAAACTTTAGGTAATCTGCAAATTTGCAATTTTGTCCCCATTTGGCCCCTCATAGCTCGTAAAAGAAACAATTTGTCAAAAATTGTCAAAAATCTGATGGTGCAGCTCTGTTTATTTTCAAATGGAGTCTATTGCAAAAAACTGCATCAAAATTGGACTAAAAATTTTAACAAGAGGCTCTCAAGAGCTCACCTGGGTCCTGCAGCACTATAATTCCCAATTGATGGTCCACATCTTTGGTGGTGTATGTACATAAAAATCAGAAACTTTTTATAAAATTTAATCAAAATTGTTCAAGCAGTTTCAGAGAAGATTTTTGAATGCAGTTTCCAAACTTAAGGGGCCTATGTTAATCTATGTTCCCTGCTGGCAGCTATTTAACATAAAACTCTGAAGAGGGTCACATAAGGACTATCATATCAAAATTTTACTGAAATTGTTCAAGCAGTTTCAGAGGAGAAGATCTTTTTATGCATTTCCCACTGGGGTCCAATGTTAAACTAAGTTTTGCTGCTAGTGGCCATGTCGGAAGACAGATCATCACCAAAGTAACAAGCTTGGTCAAAATCTCACAAGTTTCATTTATGCAATGTTTAAATTGAATCCATTCAATGGTTTCCCTTGATATCTTTGTATGCATTTCCCCTTAGGGTCCAATTCATTGCTGGCAGCCATGTTGGATGATGGATCAACACTGAAGTAACAACACTTGGTCAGCTTCTCATAAGCAAAGTTTGGATAAAATCTATTAAGCAGTTCTCTAGAAGAAGATCTTTTGTTAAATTAAGTTCACAGCTGGTGACACTTGGTCAGCACCTGACAGGCATCATTCATGTCATGTTTGATTTAAATCCATTCAGCAGTTCTCTAGAAGATCTTTGTGTGCATTTCCCATAGGGTCCAATGCTGTCGGTCTTGTAAGATGACAGATTGGCACCAAAGTAATAACACTTGGTAAGCACCTCATAAATATCAGTCATGCCAAGTTTGCTTCAAATTCATTCAGTGGTTCTAAAGAAGAAGTTCTTTGTATGCATTTTCCCATAGGGTCCAATGTTAAAATTAAGATCCCCGCTGGCGGCCATGTTGGATGATGGATCGGCACCAAAGTAACAACACCTGGTCATCACCTCATAAGCACCATTCATGCCCAGTTTGGTTCAAATCCATTCAGTGGCGCTCAAGAAGAAGTTCTTTGTATGAATTTTCCCATTAGGTCAAATGGTAAACTAAGTTCCCCGCTGGCGGCCATCTTGGAAGCGGTCAGAAAACTTGAATGTGTTCAATAAAATATAGTCCTTAACATGCTGAACATTTTTGCAATCTAAACTTGACCTCTATCTCAAAGCGTTTTTGAAATATAGGACAAAAAGTAAAAAATCACGAAAAATTTGACCAATAAAGGACCACAACTCATATAAAAGTACTTTGATTTTCTTCAAAATATCCAAGTGGGTAGATCTTACCATGCTGAACATTTTTGCAATTTAAATATAACCTCTATCTGTTATAGCTTTTTTAATAAAAAATAAAAAACATCAAAATTTTGAAAAATTTTATGGAAAAAGGGCAATAACTCTTAGTCGGGTCATCAGATTTTCTTCAAAATTTCAGCCTGAGTAGATCTTCCCATGCTGATCATTTTTACACCCAGTCAGATTCCTTATATCTGTAACGGTTTTTGAGTTATTTGCCAAAAACTGTAATTTACCCCTATGTTCTATTTTTAGTAATGCCAACCATGTTATTTGACCTAAGACATACAAAATAACAAATTTGAAACTAGATACCCTAGTAATGATTCAGTTAAAGTTTGGTTCCATTTGACCCAGTGGTTTCAGAGGAGAAGATTTTTGAAAGTGAGCTAACGACGGACAGACGACGGACGCCAAGTGATGGCAATAGCTCACCCTGGCATAGCCAGGTGAGCTAAAAATGAAATTTTTGAAAATCACCCCTTTTTGGCGCCATTTATCTCGTGAACGGTACATGCCATGTAAAATCCATTGACATATTACTGATAGGAAATTTAACTAGGAACACACTGAAAGAAACCCCATTAAAATCCACTAACTAATAAATATTCTACAGCCAAATATGTGAAAACACCCAATTTTGCCATTTTTGGCCCCTTTTTTAAAAATGGGAGGGGCCCAAATAACCAAAACAACCCCAGCCTTCCTTTTGTGCCAAGGAACACTGTGGTAAAGGATTGGTCCACTAGAACTTAAGTTATTGACCAAAAACAAAAGTGTCTACTGATGACGACGACACCGGACGACGACGACGACAACAGCGCCATACCTTTATACGACCTCAAATTTTTTGCGGTCGTATAAAAATAGCTTAAAGGTGTCTAAAAAGATGATGTGAGTTGACAATCATTGTTCAACAACTCAACCAGAAGTGGTAAAAATAACAAAAAAAATGACCAATTTCGGTATACCTGTAATGTTTCTTCAACTATAATGGGAGGATAGTTGATTCTGGCACAAGTCTATTGTCTTTTAATGACCATAAAAGTTGGTTTGGAGGTGCAAACTGATGCATATAGGTCTGACACTGCGGTAATTTGCAAATTGTCAGTCTCATTGAAATTTCCTTATTTTACTTCATCCCAATAAAATAACATCCAGAGTGTTGTATGTGCTCTACTTTTGACCACTTTATGCCAGTTATAACTTTTATTATTTGAAAAATGCTGTGAGGGTCTAAAAATAAGTTTGTTTACAAAACAAGCCATGTCAGGGGAAGTAACTAGTAATTTGTATGGTATGTCCATAAACCAAATATTTCAGAAAAATATGAATGAGTGAACCATGAACCAAAAATCTCAGAAAATATGAATGAATGAACATCCTTGTTTGGTTAAGAAAAACTTATCATAAAATAATTGTGTGAGACCTCAACACTCATAATTAATTCTTTTATTAAGACAAACAATTATATTCACTTTCAATAAGTCAACTTTGACAATTATCCCTTAATTACCTGTAGGGCTTGTCCTCTGTAAATTGAGTTTGACATATTTATTGATTCTTGTTTACCTTTCATTATGCAATTTTAAATGAACAAATTAATTTTACTACATGTAATAAAAATATTTTGTTCTATATTATATGCATTGACTTTTTTGAAATACGCTAAAGAAAAGTATTTCATTTTTTTGTAATAGATTCCAGAAGCTTCTTTAGAGAAATAATTCAGAGAAATGTTATTGTACAAATACCATGTAAAATATGTACACATCTTTTAGAAAAATTAATGACTGAAAATAGCTGACCTCCTATGAAAGACCACCTGTCTTGAAAGACCACATTTTCCTGGCCCAAGGGTCGGTCTCTCAAAATAGGTTTTACTGTAGTAAACATTTTGGCACTAAATATACACATGTAGTGCTTGATAATTACCTTTGGTCCTAACAGGCCAGGTTGGTCTGCATATATCTGTGTTAGTTCTTTCAAGGCAGATCTCAGAAACTTTCTTCTTTCCTTGTGTAATGTAGGTCTGCAAAATCAAGTTATAACAATGGTATTTTATCATCTGCTGTATGCAAACCTTACATAAAACAATACCCTTGTGAGTTTTACACATCCAAAGAATTTTCTCTGCTTTTTGTCCCATGATTATTTCAATTATTCATCTGACTTGCTACTTCAGTATGCCGTGCACCCTTGTTATATCACCATCTTTAGGACCAGTGGAAATTTTGGCGACAGGTTTAGGTTGATGATCTATTGAGGGAATAAATTACATGGCAATTGTGTAACTTATTGAAAAATGGACCTTGAAAATATGTGGCAATAAGTGAGGGACTGCAATTAAAGTGAGATGATATAACGAGGGTGCAATGTATTCTTTTCCAATGTTTTTTTGCATTTGTTCAAAGTGAAGTGTTCAAACACATTTTGTAAATAAAATTTTTCATCTAATTAGCCTACTGAATGTTGTTATACAATGTATGTTGTGTATACAATGTATGTCATTTGTGATGCATCTGAATGTTTGTTTTCTGAATGTTTGTAGATCTAATCAAGGCAAAAAGCTATGACAATGGACTTTTTGTTGTATTGTTGGACTTATTTGCTTTCCTTTAGACAGATGGAATATCACCCCTCCACTTTTTGCTTCTTTAAGTGCAGTGTCTTTATTTCATGCTTTCGAAATACTACTCTCATTTTTGAAATGCAGTATTTTCTTGAAACAAGTTAATTTCTGTCAAACTTACGAATTCTGTAAAGCACTGTTTTGGAAGTCCCGAACATCATCAATTTTCTTCTTCATACTATGGCTACAAAACACAAATAAACACTTAAAATCATTTATTAGGTTTAAAACTAAATTTCTCAGGCATATCAAATAAAAACAAAATTTCTGAGACATATCAACAAGATCCAAACAACAAATGAAATGATCTTGCCAAGTCTCAGTACTCACCACAATACCTATTGCAGTAAAGATACATCTACAGAATGATACAATAAGTGTCATAATACAAGGAGGATGTTACAATACATTTTGATACAATCAATTCTTGATCATTCTCAAGTGGTACCTTAGCAGATAAAAATTTTAACTCTATAGAGTGCATACATTTTATGCAAATTAATGTCATTTCTATAACAACCTATTAGTTATTCTGGCCCTCATATTTTCGGCTTTGAACACACAGATTACAATTTTTTCCCAAATGGCACATACTTCACACTAAATCAAATTTAAAAAATCCTTCCAACCAACAACAGTCTAATAAAGCAATCATACTGCTGAATCTGCAAATTACCTCAAAATTCCTCTGAAGGGTTCATACAAAATTAAGCTGACACAAAAATCAAGCACTTTTTATATTTTTTTTCATTTCTTACAGCATCACTTTTTCCATATTTTTGCATTTTGTTCACATTTTTAGGATGAGATTGTCTTTTTAAACTCTGAAATAATAATTTTTCATATTTAATTAATTCATTTATCATATTTTTATTTTTTTATATATATATGTATATGAAGTTGCAATTTTCAATTATTTGTGGATCGTTGATTTCCATCTTTAAAGTAAGTATATAGAGGAACCATTGTGAGCACTTCATACAGCACTGCATTCTTCTATTGCAATGTATTCTTCAAAAACTTACCCTTTAATTGTTTCCAAGAAAGCTACAACATAACCATGTATGTGTAAAATTTCATCTCTACATAGCTGTACTATATAGCCAGACTGTAAGGCTTGCTTCCATAGGTCCCATGCCTTGGCTTCTTGTAAATACTGATAACATAACATCAACCCAACTGTAAATAAAATCATATTATAACTGACAAACATACATGCATAAAGTCATGTAGCTGTTTACAGAATGTACATAAAAACAAAATAAATAATGGTTATTATGATAAAAGGACAAAAAATATTCACATAAAGCTTGCAATGATTAAATTGGGTAAATGAACTAATAATATTTTTATTTTATTAAATATAATATACAATGAACATATAAATAAAATTATTATATAGATTGCAGTGAAAGATTGAAATTTCTCAGTGAATTTAAAGTGATAATTAACTTTGAAATTATTTTCCATAATTTCACTCTAGGAAGTGACGTCACAATAGACGTTGTCAACGTCGTTGTTAAGTAAACGTCTCAGCGGATTAACATCGAAAACGTAGTTCATGAAAACAATCTTAAATTAAACCATTAAATATGCAAGAACTGATCTATATAATAAAAACAATAACTAATCCTAGATTCTGATTATCGAAAATATTCAACTCATGATCGAAAAACGCTGTAATTCACTCATGCGCTGCGCGCATTCGTGAATTACTGCGTTATTCGATCATTCGTTGAATATTTTACGATAATCAGAATCGCGGATTAGTTATTGTATAATTATTTGAATGTATTTTCAAACTGCAAAATTAGTTATAAACAGAAGCCGTCCATAAAGTGGGACTAATAGCCCGTGTACAATGTTGACATTGGAAAAAAGAACAAGTCAGTTCTGGAAAACTAAGAATTCAATAACATTATTGAATCTGGTAAGTCTGTCTATATTTTCAACCAAAATTGGTCAAAATTTTAATTTGGTGTTTTCAAATATTTTCTCAGTGCTTTTTAAGCTGTACAGCATTATCAACATGTATATAATTTTATCTGTCAGCAGAATTTTAGAAGATTTATTTCACCTTTTGAAAGTAATTAGAGAATGCCAAAGTTCTTGCACAAAATGCCAAAACTTGAATCATTGCAAAGTTACCAATTCGGTAACCCTTAAGTTACCAAATTTGGTAACAGTTACCAAATTCAATACATTTATTGAATTCTGAGATTTCCAGAATTGAAGTGATTAACTAAATAAGGTTTAGGACACGGAATATATTTGGTTACAATATGCCCTTGGATGGATGCAAAAATATTTGCTTCTCTCAAACAACTTTATTACCCTTTGATTTGGCTTTGAACTATTTCTTTGAAAAATCATCCAAGTCCAAAAATCATTAAAGAAGTAATAAATGAAAAGTCTAAGCCAAAATCATCTCCCCTTTATGATGTTGGATAATAATAATATGAATCCATGAATATCTCCATATAGTGTCCTTCTCTTGTATAAAGTTGCATAAAAATCCTTTCAGTGGATTTAAAGGGATTGCACTTATTAGGTAATCTGTGCAAGAGGAATCAATGAAAATCCAAATAAAAATGATCTCCCCTTCCTTGTTTCTGACAATAATTATATTCCTTCATGCACATTTCCATTTAGTGTCCTTCCTTTGTGCAAAGTTTCATCAAAACCCTTCATATGGTTTAAGAGGAGTTGTGCTTACAGGAAGTGTGGACCAATGGACTGACCAACAGACTGACAGGCAAGGATGTGATTACTATATATCCCCTTAACTTTATTTGGGGGTATAAAAATGCATGACACACATTTGTAATATATATTGAAGAGTTTCTGCAAGTTTGGTTAAACAAGGGAATGCTAACCATAACTTGATGCATCATCAATGCAGAATTTTAACAGTCAACATCACATTCTTGTAGACCATAAGCTGTGAGGTTCCTTACTGTATTGAAGACTATAAGGTGACCCCTAGATGCTTTGTTTTGGGTCTTTCTAACTTGGAGATGGGAGGTTGTCTCCTTGACATTAACCCCATTTCCTTTCATTTTCACACTAAGGGATATCAGACTTTCCAAGATGACAACAGATCTTTCCTTTAGCAACTTCAATTTATTCTTTTCCTCTTCATTACCAGAATTACTCTTCATTATCTTGTAAGAAACAGAAGATGATTACTCTACTGGTGCACCTGATCTCACCCATGGTGTGTGTCATCATTTGTCTTTTCTGTGCTGTACTTATGTAACGTCTTTGTTTCTTTGCATTTCTAATGTTGTCATTTTCTTTGGACTATTCTCTTTTGTAATGACAGTTCAGTTCTCATTTACTTCAGATATGGCATATGAAAAACAATGTCCTGTTCAAAAGGTTACATGTATATAATCGTCTGATAAATATTTAATGTAAATGAAGCAATTCAGAGCCTGTCAGTCCAATACAACAGCATATATACTAACTACATGTTACTACTACCGAGAAAACTAGTCCTGTGTTACTCACAGATAATCCATTTCTCCATTGTATCTTGAGATAAGTATTCACATTGTATCTGAAAGGAATTAACTTTTATGTAAAACATAAATACATCTATAGGCACAAATATTTTTCAAATCACAATAAATTTCCTTATTCAAAATATCTTCATAAAAGAAATAAAAGTTTTTTTTGTTTTGTTTTGTTTTTTTTTTTTAATGCAGGTTTTACTCTTGGTATTAAAAGCTGTATGTTTACAATTATGTTAAATTAGAATGTATCCTTTCAAGTTGTTGATTATCAAATTTCTACCGTCAAACGGGTTTTACAAGTTTCAGCTTCAGAAATATGTAGGATCATAAAACATGCACATATGAAAGGCACAATGGGTATAAGGCCTGATGAAGGAACTGGGGGAAACTTAGCCTGTGAACAGGGTAAAGAGCTACATAGTGGTGGTTGATTATTTTCTGTTTCAATATCTTTTAATCTTTTACTTTATCTTTATGATTGTATAGTTTTGTTGAAGATCAACTGGTTTATTTTGTCTGTTTTTTTATGTTTCCATTGAAGCATTTGATTTATTTCACTTATTTGAAGGTTTGGTTTCACAATTACAATGTAAATGTACATGTATTTATTGTCATTTATATCCACTATTTTTGTGATGGATTGTTAAATAGCTTCTACCATTATTGACTTTCAATATAAGAGATTGGACCATTCCTTTTATTAGCTCTACCATTATTGACTTACTATATCAGTGATTGGACTGTTCATTATCTTAGCAGGTTCTCCTAATAAACTTAAGAACTGACTTGACCTCATTATTTCTGCATTACTGTTACGTTTGGGATAGATAACATGAAGTGATAAAACAGCTGGGATTACAACCTGTCAATAGAAAAAAATACATCTAAAAGATTTAAATCAAACCCTGAATCTAGTTGAAATTTTTTTTACAGTGGTGCCGATTTAAATTGTTCTATATACAAGAATATCACTATTGTTCTGTAATTTTGAATACATTTTCATTTGAAGACAATTCTGTCAGACAGTTATGCTGTTTTTGTGTCATTATTACCAGTTTCTTACATCATATTTATACCGTAGCCAGAATTCCAATTTCTCGCTTCATATTTATACCAATAATAACAATCTATATCTATAGCAATAATTACAATCTATCTACTAGCTATATTAATTATTCAAACAGTAGCTAGTTTATGGTTTTTTGACTCCACAATCTCCATGCATACAAAAATATTTTATGTTCTTGCCGTGTATCATACATGTCTTGTTTAATACTACTGTAGAGAAATTTTATACCAGCTACAAATACAGACCCTCGAGTGAGGTACAAATTCTTCTGACATCTTCTTCATAGGATTATCATAATCCAGTACCATCTGTCCAAGTCTGGGAAATGACGGATCACTGAAAAATACAATAATCTATTGATACACAATCTGTCTGGGAATTGGTAATTTTTTTTATGATTGCACCTTTGATGTGCATAAAATCAATATTTTCCCAGTGCTTTTTTTTTTTGTTGCAGAACTACCCCCAGTACATTCTTTCTTCCCAAGAATAATATTTCAATATAAAAACCATGGAAACTAGTTTTATATCAAAATGTAGTCTCAGTACATAAATGTACTCATTTTGCCATTCTTATTCTAAATGAATGAATCTTAACACTTCTTTTAAAACATTTTAAACCATTTTCACAATTTCAGCAAACCAAGAAAAATTAAATTTTAACTGTCCATAAAAAGTGATGGTGAATTAAACAGTGTTCATTTACAACAATATGTTGAGGTAAAAGCACTTATTATATAGATAGCGGTGATTTATTGAGTTTTCTCAAGTCAATAAATCTCATATTTTCACTCAGTGAAATAAACAATTTATTTTCACTCTAGGAAATGACGTCACAATATTATCGTCAATGTAAAAACCTGGCGCATTAATACTAAAAAGATAATCCTCACAAAATTACATCTAAAATCTGTTTATAGATTTGAAAATCTATATAATAATAAGTATAACTAATCGACCGTGATGAATATCAATAATAATGTCACTCGTGTCCAACAACGCAATGGATTAAACTCGTTTTGGAACAAGTTCCTAAACTCGTTTAATCCTGCGTTGTTCGGCACTCGTGACATTATTATTATTGATATTCATCATGGTCGATTAGTTATACTATAATTAATAGATTTACCTTTCCTAGGGTTGGGTTGAGCTAATGAAAAGTTAGTAGAAAATAACAAATGCAACTTGTCCAAGGAAATAGATGAAATGAGTAAGAAATCTGCAAAAGTTCAATAAAAAATTATTTTTTTATACGACAAAACGTTTTTGTTTACTGTTTGATAACGTTTCTTGTTTTTTTAAGGTCTAGTTGGAGATATACCATTGGCAGCTCATACAA
>MJUU01004204.1:174656-188095 GCA_002080025.1 Modiolus philippinarum
TCTATTCCCTACAATTTTGACAAATATCTCACATCTATATTTTTACTGCATTTAAATTATACACTTTTTCATCAAATACAAAGGCATTACATAAGTGTTAGTTAATCAAAAACAGTATGTGGTCTTATTGCTTTTATTTTTTTCCTTTCCATTAATATTTTATACCTATAGGAATATGGAGTACTAGAACTTACCCTTGGCCATGAAGAAATTCATGTGCAACATTGAATAAAGCTAACACCAATCTTCTATCATCTACCTTTGACACCAATATCATGATTGATACATAGGTCACCATTAGGTCAAGGTACTGTTTTGTAAGGTCATAGTTCAAGGACTGTAAAACAGAAAGACATGTGTTTAAGTAATGTCATTACAATATTTCAGCTTCTATATGGTTATGTAAATTCTTTGCTGGAGTAAATCATTTAATATACAACTAATCAAATGTAATGGATATCTTTAATTTCATTTACAATGGGCAAGTTTAGCAAAAATTCATGGCTTTGAGTTGTTATTACTCCCCTTTGGGTCATTGTCTCTTTGACACATTCCTCGTTTCCCTTCTTTTTTCTATATAATGTCATTCTGAAATTAATTGTTACATTATCAATTTCATCTAAGAGATTTTCAAAAATTTGCACCTAATGATCTTCAAATACATGTGAAGGTTAAAGAACAAAACTGCATATTAGTGTGTGTAAAGTAATTATAGACAGGTTAATCACATCTTATACAACTGAACTTTGATGGCTAGAACAGAAACAGAATGAACACCATTAATGTCTCCAACCCCTTTTGTTATCTTTTTCTTCAAGTTTAAACATGGTTCCTTGCATTGCGTGTTTGTGACATCGAAGTTTGACTGTACAATTATATTTTGTATTAACAGTAATAGATTGACATAATCAAACACAGCAATTGAAAACAACTTTTCTGTGCCACTTTTTATTCCTAAGTGACACATCACTATGGCAACACTACTTACAATATCCAGATGTACTTGGCAAGCATCAATAGTAGTCAGTAAATCTACAACATGGTCCTGAAATTCAATACAATAGAAATAAGCTTACAAACTATTAATTGGATCAATTTTTATTTTTTTCATGGCAATTTCAAAGCAATTTTTTAAGATAATCAGATATCCAGTTTGCATCTGCAAAAAAATGTTGCTATTTGTTCCAACAGTAAAAATGGATTTTGCCCTCTGTAAAATCTGATGATGTCACCTTAACTAATTTCAATACCACTAACGGAAAACCATCTGTTTTTAATAAATTCATATTCCCTACAAAGCATGTGTATACAAAATTTGAATTTAATGACTTCATATTCTCATTATAGCAAGTGTATACAAAATTTTAATTCAATGACTTCATATTCTCAACAAAGCACGTGTATGCAAAATGTTAATTCAATTACTTCATATTCTCGACATAGCATGTCTGCGCAAAAGTCCTACAACATTAAAATATAATTGAACTTGGTTTCATTCACACTTTCCTACTGCTGTTGAGCATTGATAAAAAAATTTTTTTCATACTTGTGAATTTTTACTTGATTCTGAACATGCTTGATACTGACCTTAAAATCCATGATGTCCACAAATGTGTAGTAATATAATGACAAAGATTTAACGACATCTGCCTTGATATTCTGGACTGGACTTAACTGTAAAAAAATAATAATAAAACTGTGAATATTCCTCTTGTGCCATTGTTTTTGTAGAGTAGAAAATACATTTGTACCGTCTTATTTTTAAAAGAATTTCTTCTATAAATCTTTAAAACGTTGACATTATTTTGATATTACTTTGATAGTGGTTGTGTTGAAACTAATTTCTAAGTTTGTCAAATTAAAAAAAAAAAATCAGTACTGATCATTACATGTACTTACCCATAACCATAATTTCCATGTCATGGTAACAAGATTGGTGACCCTATACATTGTATTTTCTTGCTATTTTCAAATTCTAATTACTTGTTAAATATTTCTAACAATTTTGAAATGGACAATATAACAAGGAACTATAAAACACACTGTTAAAGTTTAGATAATTTACTTTTTTGGATTTAAAAGTTTGGAAATCTTACCGTTGATGACTTTGTATCTATATTTGGAAATCTTCTTCCTAAATATTTGAATGTCGGCTCCAGGGATTTGTCCGATAAAAATGATGGTTTGTTGTCCTTGTTTCCCAGCATCTACCAAAAGAAAGTGATGACTTAATATGACCTTAAAAAAATACACACAAGCAAATTAAACAGTGAAGATACTAAAATTTTGGAAATTTTAGCCATTCAAATATCTTTTTTTTATTCACAAATTAAGCAGTTTCTTCATTCTTACTGAGAAGCAATTAACTAAACATGCAAATTATGCACTAAATAATTGATATTTATGTAACACTTCATAACTAATAATGTATATTAAACACAATCTATAATAAGAAAACTGCATGAAAATTACATTGCTTTTTTGCATACATGTAACTAAGAATCATTCTAAATCATTTTACAAAATAAAATTCTAATATTTCAAAGTATGTAACTAAATCTTGGAACTAATGCAAAAATACATATCTGAGCTTTCTTGATCTAATACAAAACCATAATTATCAGCATAGCCGCAACAGGACTTTACAACTACTAGTACATGTTGGTTTACAAACCATTTCTTTTTAGTACATGTATTTCTTTACTAAATGATTGTACTTTTTGCATTAATTCCAAACTAAAAACATTGATTCTTTTGAACAAAGACATCAACAAACAACATTTTCCATGCCATTTTTTCCATACGTTTTATATATTTAATTACAAACATGAGAATAAAATGATTTACGGTTCTTATATTTTTTACAGCTAAATAGCTTTTCCCTTATTTCTAGTGGTCACACAGTTCAAGTCAATGTAAAAGAAAACTAGATATGTAGCTGTTGGACTTGCTCAGCAAAATACTGACACAAGAATTAATAGTAGGATGTCAACATAAATCGGTTACAGGGGCAAAAAGGGGTCTCATCCCGATTTGCTGTCATTTAAAATAAGCAAATCCTGAAATCCCTTACATTTTTTAGTGAAAAATCCTAATTCCTGGAAAATTTGTTGCAAAATTTTATGTTTTGAATGTATAATTTAAAGGTAATTTGCTTGATCTTACCATGTATCTATAGGGATTTTGACACATTTACATTTTGTACATTTACTCCATATCCCTTTGTTTGTCCATATGATTTATAACCTCCACTCTTTATTTTTTCAGTTCTGATTCATGTATGGTGATCAAGTATAATGAAGTTTGTGATTATATCTTTTTTAGAAACCAATTTTTGCCAATCCCTTACAATATTAGCTTAAAAATCCTGATACACATCCTTTGCCTCTGTCTCAATGGCAATTACATTCCTAATTCCATGTCTTAAAATAGGACCATCCCGAATTTCGGAAGTTGACAATGGTCAACCCCAACTTCCCAAAAATGGTCTCGTCCCCCCATCCCAGTTGCTTCTATAGTCAGTTGAAGTATTTAAAAAAACAAGATATACACTTAAAGTATAGTGAAAATTCAATTCTGAACAACAACATGAATTTACAACAAAAAGTAAAAGAAAATTGAAAAATACAAGCTACATATGTGTATTTAACTACAGATAAAAACATCACACAACACATGCATACAACAACGCCATCTACTTACAGACATCTGTCAAGTCATGTGATATATATAAATAACACTGTTAGTAACAATACATAAATTGACTCATACAATTTTTTACTTCATTCATTTTCTTTGAAAGCATACAAACTTGAGATTTACTGGATTGTATAATTGTTTATGTTAATAATCTGAATTATGATTCCCTTTGATCATGAACACAAGGCTCCAAAAAAGTTGGACTCTACAGTTTATTCTAATTACAATCAATTGAACAATAGCATGACTGAACAGCAAAATCTTGAACAGGATAAATTTGTGCAAGTGTTGAGACTAAATCACTATCAACAATATCATGATTATAAAGTCAGATTTTAACCCCATTTGGTCCTTTTAAGCTATGAAACAGAGATGACAGTGATTGTAAGAACAATTTGTCAGTTAAGTTTTATGTTCGACTTTTCAGCATCCATGAATGGTAAAAAACATGGATGTAGGTTTATTTGACATCTACGTACATGTAGCTATGAATTCCGCTCAAATTGGTGTTAGGGGTAGATGGACATCCAGACTTTGTCATACGTAAAACAAAATCCCCAATATTTTACCATGAGCTACATTTTTTTGCACTTTGCTTATAGCATAAAAGACTTAAGATAACTTTGGTATGACAAATTGTATATCTGACTAAAAATTCTGAAATGAGTTACAGAATAAAATGCACAAAATTTGGCATTTCATTAAAATAATCAATCATGCTTTCCACATCAAAAAGCTTCTTAGAAATGCCTTCAAACGTCTGCTTACATCTTTTTTATAGAGCAAACTTTTTTGGAATGCCTAAACAAAACAAAAGCATTGCCTTTAATATACATTGCAAACTTATAGTATTTTACACAAATAAAACATGTGCATAACACATCATGTCTCTTAAATTGTCTAGGGTTACTGGGTACAAAAAAAATAAAATAAAGCACTACATGTATGATATCAGAATTATGTTTTGTAGTACATAAGGGGACGACCATTTGATCATGGGGGGAGGGGGAGGGGCTGGCAAATTTGGAAAGGTTAGATTATTTATTTTCAACTCCATTCTGGTCATAATATTTATTTCCAAGCCTTAATAAAGGAGGCCAGATTATTTATTTTCTTGTATAACGAAACATTTTGACCATAAGGAGTGGACTGAATATTTATTTTCAAGTGTAACCAGGCAAGATTATTTATTTTCAACTTATCTGGGGCCAAGATATTTATTTACAAAATATGCCAACCCCCCCTTAGAATCAAATGGTCGTCCCCTAAAAAGTTTAATGTTCCCCTGATACCTCAAGATAATTTGGTTCACCCTGTCATATTCACAGTAGCTGCTGTACATCTTCATTGGCAGATTCAAACATCAAAAAGAGGTTTGAGGCCAATTTCACCACTGTATGTTAGCTTTTACCTAAACTCTGCACAAAATTTTTATTTCATTTTTAGAAAAAAAAGATGGGTGTTCCATGGAACACTTGTGTCGCCTGCACTTTAAAAGAGCCATTTTTGGCCCAGTAAACTTTTACAATCTGTAAAACCAAAATTCTAAGTATCAGGTGTATGTCTGGATCAGGAGAAAAACATATCATGTAAATTTGTTTAGAATATGAATTATAATTTTGAAGGTCTTGCAGATTAACAAACCAAATTAATATTGGAGCTATTTTTGCTCAGTGAACCTCTAAAATCTGCAAAATTGAAATTTTAAGTATCAGGTATACAATAAAATCAGGTGAACAACAACATATCCTGCAAGTTTGGTTGGAAAATGACTTACAGTTTTGAAGGAGTTCAAGATGAACCAATTGAATAAACTGAGAAAAGTGTAACAAAAATTTGTACCATTTACCATATTTGTTGAAAATATTCCAAGTCGGTAAACAGGAAGTAGATGTCAGACAGAAATAAATTCGATAAGCCCAATATGGGACCGCATACCAGAGTCACATACAAAATTTGAAGTGGCTGTGATAAGTAGTTGCTGAGAAAAGTGTTACAAAAACTTATACCATTGGCCTTATTTGTTGAAAATACTCTAAGTAGGTAAACAGGAAGTAGATGTCCGACAGCCTGAATTCGATAAGTGCAATATGGGACCCCATAACAAAGTCACACTCACAATTTCAAGTAGCTGTAATTTTTAGTTGCTGAGAAAAGTGTTACAAAAATTTTTACCACTGACAGAATTTCTAAAAATACTCCATGTTGGTAAACAGGAAGAAGATGTGCGACAGACCTGATTCGATTAGTGCAATATGGGACCCCATATTTAAGTCACATACAAAATTTTCAAGTGGCTGTGATAATTAGTTGCTTAGAAAAGTGTTACGAAAATTTTTACCTTGACAGTACTTGTTGAAAATATTCCAAGTCCGTAAACATGAAGTAGATGTCTGACAGACCTGAATTTGATAAGCGCAATATAGAACCCCATACTAAAGTCACATACAAAATTTCAAGTGACTGTGATTTGTAGTTGCTGAGAAAAGTGTTACGAAAAAAGTGGGACAGACAATGCCAAAGACGACGACAATGCTGCAAGACGACTAAAGTGATACCTATATGTTGCCACACACTACGTGTGCAGGCGACACAAAAAGGGTCCAATATCCCAGAACCCCTATGGTTCCACTAACTACCATCTGAATAGAAGATTGTTTAGGGAAGCAGCATATTTTCTTGTGACAAAAATAAATTGGATTTCTATCAATTGCTTAATAATACATGTAACTTATGTGTCATATAAATTCAACCTCATCATCATATGACCTCCACTTTGAATCTTAAGTTTTCCAATTGACAATAAACATGATAAACCTATAATGCAGTGATGTGCAAAAGACATATTTACATGTCAATACATTTGTAAACAATGAAGTCATTTCTAATCCAATTTCAACAAACATTGCATCATAGAGCAGGGAATTTGCAGTATTCCATTGTTTACTCACAGTTTTAATACTTCGTTTTTTCAAAAATCAACAATTTATTTTACTTGTATAAAAATGATGCTCAAAATAATTTTATGCAAGTTAATCTTAAAAACATAAAGTTAAAAAAATAGTGATCATATTAAACAACAAAAATAGATCAGAAAAACTTTGAGCAAAGCTCAATAATACCTCTGCCCCCCAATTTGATTCCAGAAGTAAAAAAAATCAACAACAACAAAAAAAAAATCAAGACAAATCAAAATTTTAAATAGCTGGTGCACAATGGCAATATGCACTGAATATTCTGAGAAATTTTCATTGAATTTCACCAAGCAGTCTTAGAGAAGTTGTTGTCATATAGTGTGTAACTTGACCCTATCATGAACTGAATAAAGAACGGACGAACAGACACCATGATCTCTAAAGCTGGGGGTATAATAATAAAATAAGCTACTGAAACTTCTCTTTTGTAAAATTGGCAACTACTAACTCTGCATGATTTTTTTTAATTTGGTTTTACAGGAAAAAAATAGTAAAAGTGCATACAAAATATCCGTCATGTTTTTTCCCCAAATTTTTCAGGGTGCATCACTCCAAAAGCACTCTCTCCTCTCAACCAAAAGAAAACATGGACTGAGTTTTGAGATAAACAACTTGCATAACGAGTTGAAATGAAGACGGTTTGCAATTGTATTCAGTCGGAGAATATTTCAAAGTTTTCAAGAAGAATATCTTCAAAACCATTTTGACCTTGAATTTGAAATCTTACTAAGCCTCAACCTTGTTGTGACCATGCCAAAATTGAAGACATTTTGTAGTTTTGTTCACAAGTTATTTGTTAGAAATCCCACACTTCACACAAAAAAAATTCAAAGTTTCAAGGGACATTTTCTCCAGAACCACTCTTAAAATTCGCTCACCTGTCCCAAATTTTGATATTCGCTCACCTGTCCCAAATTTTGATATTCGCTTACTTGTCCCAAATTTTGATAAAAAAAATGGATGATAATCTAGGAATTAATTTATGAACAGATTATGGCCTTATAGTATGTTTGACAAGTTAGTTACGCTATAAGGTACGGTGCAACTCAAAGTAAATCAAATAAATTTCCAAAGTGCTCTCCTATTCCATTTCAAGTGTTTTCAACATTCTTAAAACTTACATTTGTAACATGAGCACATGTACTAGTAATTAGTGTAGATTTACTGTCACTACGGTACATCTACAACATCAAACATATTTTATATTTTATTTGTTTTTATGTGTTTGCTAGCAGAACTCCAACTTCTCAAAAGAAGGGCACTTCAAACTTCTGCTTTTCAAGTTGATTCATCAAAAAGTGCCATTTAAAATTTTAAACAATGTTCTGACCATGGTGACAAAATGTAAAAAATATTTTTATAAAGTGATGAAAAAAGGCCAAAGCCTTCATATGAAGACTGAACAGCATATAATGTTAATTATTAAGTGGTGAAAACTTATCCTACAACACATGTATTATGCATGTTATATATGTATTGTATTAGAATTTATCATGTTTATAGCTGAGATTTTGGGATTATAAACTATGCGCACATTTGATCATCAAGAGAGATTTTTATCATAGAATTTCTCTTGATATTTAAAACACATGTAAGTAAAAATAAAGGGCTACGCCGAGCACAGCATGATACGACCGCAGCATGTCGAATACTGAAATTTGAACAAGTGTAATTCTAAATGAATGAGGACACAGTAAAGAGCTTGATACAGTAATATGGAGCTTGAATCAGTTGCAATTTTGGCCCCTTTGGCCCCTTTAGCTCAGAAACCGGAAAAGCTATGCCAAATTTGTTGACTTACTACTGAAAGCTTATATCAAGAAGAATCCAAAGAAAAAAAATCTGATCGAAATCCGATGAAAATAAGGATTTCAAATATTTCGAAAAATTACAATTTTGGCCCCTTTGACCCCTTGTAGCTCGAAAATGTAAGAGCTATGCAAAATCCACTGCCATACTACTGACAGCTTACATCAAGAGGAATCCAAAGAAAAAAATCCTATTGAAATCCAATGAAAAATAAAGATTTCACATATTTAGAAAATTTGCAATTTAGGCCCCTTTGACCCCTTATAGCTCGAAAATGGTAAGAGCTACGCAAATCCGTTGACATACTACTGAAAGCTTATATCAAGAGGAATTCAAAGAAAAAAATCCCATTAAAATCCGATGAAAAATAAAGATTTCACATATTTCCAAAATTTGCAATTTTGGCCCCTTTGACCCCTAGTAGCTCGGAAACGGTAAGAGCTACGCAAAATCTGTTGAAACAGTACTGAAAGCTTATATCAAGATGAATTCAAAGAAAAAAATCCCATCAAAATCCGATGAAAAATAAAGATTTCACATATTTCGAAAATTTGCAATTTTGGCCCCTTTGACCCCTTGTAGCTCGGAAACGGTAATAGCTACGCAAAATCCATTGATATACTACCAAAAGCTTATATCAAGAGGAATTCAAAGAAAAAAATCCCATCGAATTCCGATGAAAAATAAAAATTTCAGGTAATCAGCAAATTTGCAATTTTTGCCCCGTTCGGCCCCTCATAACTGGGAAAGGAAACAAGTTACCAAAAATATAAAAGTTGAGCGCTATATTAATTTTTCATAAGGAATCTAATGAAAAAAACTGCATCAAAATCGGACAAATAATGAAAAAATAGATTTTTGAAATTTCCTCCTTTTGGGACCGATTTATCTCATTAACGGTACATGTGACATGAAATCCGTTGACATACTACTGATTAAAAATTTCCTTAGGATCACACTGAAAGAAACCCCATCAAAATCCGATAAATAATAAATATTCTACAGCCCAATATATGAAAACACCTAATTTGGCCCTTTTTTAAAAAACAGGCGGGGGCCACAATACCCAAAACCAATCCGAACCTTCCTTTTGTGACAAGCAACATTATGTTAAAATTTCATAAGGATTGATAGACTAGAACTGAAGTTATCGCACAGAAACAAAGAGTCTACAGACGCCGACGACGACGCCGCCAGTACCATACCAATATACGACCTCAAAATTTGTTTGAGGTCGTATAAAAATATATGTGATTTACCTCATATAAAAGATATGTTGGATAAATATCTTCAGTTTAAATACAATTTATAGAATACAATGTATTACAATGTTTTCTTTTGGTCTTTTATATTCCGGTAAAGTTTGAGTGGTCTGCTTTCAACAGTCAATGTTCAAGTATTTTGGCCTTTATAAGAAATTATGTGGCAGTATAAATCACTTGTATATTACATTTACAGTTATACACATGCAGCAGTGGTATGTGACAGAGATGAAAGATTCTTAAAGGTTCCTCGGAACCATGTGTCTCGCCTGCTCAGTAAGGTATCATTATAATCAGGACAATACTAACATTTATATATTTTCTGTATTCAAAAAATAACTGGTCTTTAGGAGTTTCAGGAAATTTACCAAAATTGGAATCAAATATTTGTGCAATTAAGGTATTGAAGATGACTGTTTTCACCAAAATGTATTTAAAATGGTATGGTTGCTAGACAGAATTCCAAAAAATAACATATCTTGAAGAGTTTCAGGAAATTTACCAAATTGGAATCAAATATTTTTGCAATTCCAATATTGAAAATTACAGTTTTCATCAATATATTTCTAAAAAGAAGTATGGTTGCTAGGTAGAATTCCAAAAATTAATTGGTCTAAGAGGGTTCCAGGAAATTTACCAATCAAAAATTTTTGCATTTTTACTCATTAAAATGTTTGTTTATTTCAAATTCACTCAAAAACAATGGTTGCTAAGAAGAATTTCCAAAAATTGCATGTTTTGGACAGTTTCAGGAAATTTACCAATGTTGGAATCAAATATTTTTGCAATTCCATTATTGAAAATTACTGTTTTCATCTAAATATTTTTAAAAAAGTATGGTTGCTAGGTACAATTCCAAAAATTAATTGGTCTAAGAGAGTTCCAGGAAATTTACCCAAAATCGGAATCAAAAATTTTTGCAAAATGTTTGTTTATTTCAAATTAACTCAAAAACCATGGTTGCTAAGAAGAATTTCAAAAAATTGCATGTCTTGAAGAGTTTCAGGAAATTTACCAAAATTGGAATCAAATATTTTTGCAATTCTTTTATTGAAAATTATTGTTTTTTATCAATATATATAATATATTTAATAAAAGTATGGTTGCTAGGTAGAATTCCAAAAATTATTGGTCTAAGAGAGTTCCAGGAAATTTACCAAAAATCAGATACAAAAATTTTTGCAATTTTATTCATCAAAATGTTTGTTTATTTCAAATTCACTCAAAAACCATGGTTGCTACATGTAAGAAGAATTCCAAAAAATTGCATGTCTTGGACACTTTCAGGAAATTTACCAATGTTTGAATCCTGTTTTTAATTTCTTATGCATTCAAAAGTATGCTTGGCATCAAAGAATTTCCTTATTTTCTTACTTATATGCAAAAATTTCTAAAATTATTGGTCTTCAATATTTTCAGGAAATTTACCAAAGTTGGAACCAGAATGAAAATTCCAACAGCTTGTTACATATCTGCACACTTCATGCAGCAATGTCCAATTTCAATGAAATTCTGTTAAGACACAAACACTTAATTCGCTTTCAAAAGAACTTTTATCTGTGGATTAACATTAAAATTTTTAGCAAAAAAGTAAGTCCAAATATGCAAAAAATATGGAAAATTTCAGCTGGAGATAATCTCTGACCATCATCTAAGGTCTGACCACTTTTTTATAAATTCTAATAAGATTAAATAACTTTATTCAACTTCTAAAAAACTTTAATTTGTGGGTTAACATTCATTTTTTTGCAAAAAAAAAAAAAACTAAGTCCAATTACGGAAAAAATACGGAAAACTGAAAAAAATAAATTTCAAAATTTTCATCTAGAGGTAATTTTCTGAACATTTTCCAGCTTCTGACCAGTTTTTATGATATCATATTCCAATAAGATTTAATAACTTTATTCAACGCTAAAGAACTTTAATTTGTGGGTAAACATTTAAAAAACTAAGTCCAAATACGGAAAGAGACCAAAAAACAAAATTTTTTTTAGCTGGAGGTAATTTTCTGACCATTATCTAGCTTCTGTCCGATTTTGACAGAATTCTATAAAGAATAAATGACTCTATTCAACCTATGAAAAACTTGTAAAATTGTTGACGCCGACGACAACAGAATTTGGATAGCTATATCTCGCGCGACTTTCGTCGCAGGCGAGACAATAAGGAATATCCCAATAAAAAGCCTTTGCAGAGGTCAAGTAAAACAAACTTTTGAACACAGTTCAGATTCGCCATGGAACAGTTTAGATATACTGCTTTTTAAGTCAATCTTGTCCAAATACATGTAGTACCAATTGTACATCAGGAATTCATGATAGTGACTTAGAAATACATTGTATATGTACAAATGTAACTGTCCCTCTTGGTACATAAAGGGAGGCTTAATTTAACTTTGACAAGCCCGCCTCACATTTTATATACAGGGCCATCCGTAATAAAATGTTTGTTTACTGTTTATCGACTATCAAATTTAGATGTGAGTAGGTAGGTAGGTAAATTATTTTTTTTCTCAAATGATGTCAAAAAGGGGCAAATTTTAAAGAAAATGTGCTAAAAATAGAATAAACAAGAGCTGTCGCCAAATGGCAGCCAAATATACCCCCCGCTCATTGAACCCTGTATCGATATGGTAAGTGCAAATTTAAGTTGGTGTGGACACAAATTACAGGTGTGGACACGGTACAAGTGTGGATACAATACAAGTATGGACACAATGAAATTATCTTCAAGAAAGAACTTTTCACAAGGATTCAAATGAAAATACTATGTCTAAATCAGACAAATATGAAATTCGCCTTTTTTAGCCTATTTGACATCTTACATGTACACAAAAAATCATAAGCATTAGAGAAATTTCATTACAACACTTTGAAAACAACTTTTCAAGAGAATTACAATGAAAAAAAGTGTGTCTCTCCAACAGTTTGACCTTACAATATCTATACTTAAAATTTTTTCTTGCCCTTACGAGGTAACCCATACATAGGGAATCAAAGAAAAGTCAAAGTCAAATTATCTCCCCTTCCTGGTTTCAGACAACAATTATATTCCTTCATGGACATCTCCATATAGTGTCCTTCCTTTGTGTAAAGTTTCATCAAAATCCTGCAAGTGGTTTAAAAGGAGTTGCACTTACGAGTTAACCCATACACAGGGAATCAATGAAAAGTCAAAGTCAAATTATCTCCCCTTCCTGATTTCGGACAATAATAATATTCCTTCATGCACATCTCCATATAGTGTCCTTCCTTTGTGTAAAGTTTCATCAAAATCCTTCAAGTGGTTTAAGAGGAGTTGCGCTTACAAGGTAACACATACACAGGGAATCGATGAAAAGTCAAAGGTGAATTATCTCCCCTTCCTGGTTTCGGACAATAATTATATTCCTTCATGCACATCTCCATATAGTGTCCTTCCTTTGTGTAAACTTTCATCAAAGTGGTTTAAGAGGAGTTGCGCTTACGAGGTAACCCATACTTAGGGAATCAACAAAAAGTCAAAGTCAAATTATCTCCCCTTCCTGGTTTCAGACAATAGTTATATTCCTTCATGCACATCTCCATATAGTGTCCTTCCTTTGTGTAAAGTTTCATCAAAATCCTTGAAGTGGTTTAAGAGGAGTTGCGCTTACGAGAAGTGTGGACAGAGGGACAGACAGACCGACAGACAGGGTGATTCCTATATACCCCCC
>MJUU01004205.1:0-23915 GCA_002080025.1 Modiolus philippinarum
GAGTCCATACATTTATGACAAAAAGTAAAGAATTTGACAGTAAAAATTGTGTAACATTCATCATGTCCAAGGAACAATAGAGAATGGCAAATACAAGAAAACGTATACCCTATAAATGCATTTACGGAATCTTTCTAGAGGTTATGCGGTAATTGCTTATTGATACGATCGGATTTCTATGAAGAAGAATGAAATCACAGACAAGTTGGTGTAAGAAAATACATGAAAAAATGAAATTAAAGAAATGTTTCTTCCATTCTTTAGGAGTTGAAGATATCCCGATCTTTAATTTTGGTCGAATAGTAGAACCGATTTCTTCCGTAAAATTCAACAACCACCAACCCGAAAGAAAGTAAATTTTGTCATTTCTGGTGGAGTTCTCAATTGTGACGTCAAATCATCCATGGAGTTTATTGTTGTAACAATCGTGACGTCGAACAGCTTCACGTAACCTGTCTTCTATGGGCCGTCTTAAACAGAAAACATCCGGAAGAACGCAATTTCAGTTTTATCAGTTGATATGAACATCAATCGGTGTTTTATTTTGTACTGAACATGTTTTTGTTCTATTTTTTGTTACAGTTTTATTGTTCGTTTTTCAGTCATCTGAATGATAACTGCAAAAATGTGTTCATTCATTATAAATTTTTGGAAGTTCCTTTCCCCAATTACTAAACTTTTACGCAAAACATTTGTATTTGTGGTAACCATATTGAATCATCTGTCACGTGACCGGAAGTGGCAGTTGCTATTTATTATTCTGGTTTTTGTACTAACTAGTGCTTACTTTTTCTTATAATAAACTATTCGTCAATATTTAGCAGAGCACAGAAAATGTTTACCCGCAAAATTTCAAGATTGCTCACATTTGGTCTTTCAGTGGTTTTTTAATACCTAAAAAAAAGGAAAAATGCGATAGATTTACATTTGACCAATGAAAACGTTTGGATAATTGATAAATCTATTGAATTGATACAAAAACCAATAAAAATTTGTAGAAAAACTTATTCCACAACATTCGACAGCAGGTAAACTCGTAGTCTAGGAGACATCCCCCCTTAATTTCCCCAACTTCTAGGTTTTCAAAATATGTTTTTTTTTGTGTGATATCATAGCTAACATAGACCTGTTTCGTTTTTCAATATATTTATTAACAATCACTAAAACTTATCTAAGTGAGCAGACTTTGTTAATATTCCATCAAAATTTGGCAAAAATCAAAATATCTCGTTTTCAGTCAATTTCAAGAAAACTGCACCGTAGGAATTTTTTACGACAGGGCAAAAAATACACTTTAGACTATTGTCTTTTGAAAAATATCGTTTCTAGCCATGAGGTATGCTGGTCCATTAAACTCCTAAAATAAGCGTCTTTCTAAAACCCAGTCACTGCACTATATGTTTTGAACAGAATTCGCCCTAAGATATTGCAAGTTTCTAAATTAAACCGGTTTTCGGGCTAGCACCGAAAGAATTGCGTTTGGATTTGTGACAACCCTCTTGACTAATAGTTCGCTAGCAGAGGCATCGGCCAAGTGGTAAGAAAAAACTACCGAAGTTACTATTACTTTTGTTTCTACATTATTTGTAGAAATTCGTAAAGGGAAAATATTTTTACGCTCATGATACAATATCTAAATAATTTAAAACAACGCTGTATCAAATCTAATCAAACTCTTATATTACTAATCTACCTCTTTCAGCACTTAATCCTGTAGTCAGACTGACACCGTTAAATATATCTAAAATATGCCAATCCATACAAAAATCTAAATTTACTACCGCCTCCATTTACAACAAATGTAATCGTGGATTTTCTAAAATTCTGAAGTGCGACGCCAGGAAATGTGTCACTTGTCCTCGCCTGGTCCAGGAGAATACTGTAAAATCTAATGTCATTGGCAGGAACTTTACCATCAAATTCCCCACTGACATCTCCTGACGAATATCCAGTCTGGTTTATTTGATTACCTCAACTAAGCCAGACTGTGGAATCCAGTACGTAGGAGAAACTGGACGTCCATTACAACGACTTACCCAGGAGCACATGTATCGCATGCCTCTTCCTAAAAAGTGTAGATCTTATCAGCACTGTAATATTTATAAACGCGACAGAAAATACATTAAAGTACAGCTTTTAGAACTTGTCGGAAAATCAACCGATCAATGTAAGAGACAATTCGTAAGATCTAGAAGGGAATGTGAACTGTCGTGGATAAAAAAAAAAAAAAAAAAAAAAAAAAAAAAAAAGAAACTTCAGACAGCTTAAATTAGGGTTAAATGACAACATCTTGGGTCAGGGTAATATTTCGTAGCATGTTTCAATTGACATCATGGGTATTTCTTCTCCGAGGTTACGACATCGTAGGTCACTTGGCCGAAGTTTTCATTATAATATAAAAAGCAAACGTAAGAACCTCATAAATGTTAAAGATCTATATACTGTTTTCAAAAACAATGGGTTGCATGGTTTATTCACCCAACTTTGTTCTATTTCTGTCACTCATCTTTATAAAATCTCTCTAGAATGTGAAACAATGTCTGTAAATAGTCTGCTCTATGAATGTTCAAAAATTATCGACGCTTTTTGCTTTCATTGACTTTATCCTAGAATCGACTCAATGGACACATTAAACAATATTTGAAAATTAAGTATGTTAATAAATGTATCGATTTGATTGATATTGCAGGCATTTTTCGGGACACGGATGTGCAAAAGCTTGGTCCAGTTTATTTTGATCATCAGGACGTGCCTGTCATCTCTTTTACTTAAAAGGACAATTCTTTAGAAAAGGACATAAATATCGCCTACCTTCGAAAATAAACGGGCAAGCTTGTTTCGACATTATTAAAGGCTCGGTAACCAACTATTGTACAAAATGGCGCAAACGAGAAAGTGCAGACAAACATGCTCTTAATATGTTTAAAGATAAAATCATTAGTAAAGTCACCAACAGAATTAATTTCTCCGAAGAGAATTATTATGACTCACCTCCTAAGCTGTCTGTTAACAGAATAAAGTCCAAACTGAAAGAGCTTGGTGAGAAATATGTGTTTGCACATCATCTGAAAAAATACTATTTCGATATCCAAAAAAAAAACCGAATTGGCCAAGTCTAGCACTTTTATACGTACAAATTGTGACGAGAAAACGCTCACCAAACAACATTTCAAGGACACAGAAACGCTCAAAGCCCCACCTAAAGATAACACCTTACCTACTATGTACTGGATACCTAAACTTCACAAAAATCCCTACAAAGATCGTTTTATTTCGGCTTCGAGTAATTGTTCTACCACAAATTTGTCCATCCATTTAACCAGTGCACTCAATTGTATAAAGGAGTTAGTTATAAACTATTGTGAAAAACATATTAAAACTCTGATGTAAAGTACTTTTGGAGTGAAAAAATTCCATTGAATTTTTAGATAAATTACAATCTATAGATAGACCAGTTTCATCTATGGACAGTTATGATTTTTCTACACTTTATACAACCCTTCCACATAATTTGATTAAATCCAAATTGGGTCAACTTATTAAATGGTCCTTTAAATTTTCGGGTCTTCAGTTTATTTGCTGTAACAAAAAGCAAGGATTCTTCTCCAATATTACATACAACAATTATTGCTCCTGGACATGTGATGATATGATTAAGGCAATGATAGTATAGGGGATATCGACAAGATATTCTGCTTGCATCCGTTAAATTAGCTTTGAGACCTAATATACTGCCCTCTCACTGATACTACTGATGTCTACTGAAATCTATGATGATTCTTGACCAAAACCTTCGGGAAGTTTTGAATTTGATTTTTCGTCCGTAGTGCGACAGTGTTCTACCAGCAGACTAGGCTCCTTGAGTTAGCCGACAGTTAAGCGGCGAGCACCTCTTGACCCATCTTTCTAAATTATGTATTGTTTTTTCTTTCCCTTCAAGATTGTGGTCATTGAGTTAGTGGTCTACCTGTATTGGGTTTTATTCGTATGTTTATTATACTATAGGGACACGGGACAGATAAAGGAAGGTTTGAGTACCCATAAACCAGTTTAACCCTACCGCTGGCTTTTGCTAGTGCCGGTACCAAGTCCGGCTGTCCCGAGTTCCTATTGTTGTCTACGTTTGTTAAAAATTTTGTCTTATTCATGTTCTTCATGTGTAGTTCCATAGCAGACAATGGCATGTAATTATAATTTTCAGCCATTGTAGGTGTTTCCTGTTATCCAGTTTTACACTGAATCTCTTGCTAGACAACATGTATGTTCGTTTTGACATCATTGTTTATCATTAGGTCATTGAAATCCCCATGGGTACTAATTGTGCACCTCTCATTGCAGATCTTTTTCTGTTCTGTTACGAACGGGACTTTATGAAAAAACTACAAAATTAAACTGTACCAAACAGTGATAAACTTGCTTCTGTTTTCAGTGATAATAGCAGGCACATTGACGATATCTTTACTATTGACAATCCCCAGTTTTTAGACTAAAATTTATGATAAAAGGGATGATTTTGATTTTACAATTACTAATTTCCCCTTTCTTGACGGCGATGTTCCCCTAGCTCCATCGTACGGGATGTATATATCTCAACCTGTACGATTTGCTCGCATTTATTCTACCTTTGACGATTTTAATGAGCGAACCTTACTCTCACATCCAAACTAATCATAAATGAATGTTGCAGAATAAAAAGGAACTAATGAAATTTTATCACAAAGCTACTAAAAGTGTATAAAATGAAATTTTGAAAATAAGAGTTGCTGGGCAGAGGAGTCCAAAAATCTGACAAATACCAAACAATGAGTAGTCAACCTTCTTTAATGCAGAGATATATACTTCA
This sequence comes from Modiolus philippinarum, assembly GCA_002080025.1. Taxonomy (NCBI): domain Eukaryota; kingdom Metazoa; phylum Mollusca; class Bivalvia; order Mytilida; family Modiolidae; genus Modiolus; species Modiolus philippinarum. The sequence goes on from MJUU01004205.1 coordinate 4,844, forward strand.
ATCCTTTTTAAACTAATACTTATTCTTTAAATTGCAGATGATCAGAATGCTACTGACGTTTTGTTTACTAAGTGTAGCTGCTGTGACAGCTGTGTATCTGACACATGTAGCTTTCACAGAAGATGTCATTGCAGTAAAGCAAGGTACAGCCGCTATTACAAGGCAGACTGTTCTCACAATAATATACAACACATAACAACGTTTCCTGGTAACATTAGGAGCATAGATTTCAGTTTTAATTCTGTTGAAAGGATACCAGAAAACACTTTTGTGAAAAACCACGAGTTACAGGAGTTATTTTTATCAAACAATAATATTCGATCTCTTCATAAAGATTCATTCGATGGACTTAATAGTCTGTTGAAATTAACACTCAACAATAATAAAATTACAATAACAACAAGAGATCTCTTTTTCCATCTGAAAAACTTACAATATTTAGACGTAAAGAATAACAATATTGAATTTCCAGGACCTGCTTTTTCATCGTTATCTTCATTGAAACATCTACGAGCAGACTTTATTGGTAATCGAAGCCTGCCAATGGGGCTTTTAAAGTTAGAAAAAATAGATATATCTGGACTCTCAGGACAATGTGAAGTAAAAGCATTAACTCGAGAAACCTTTAAATTTGTACGGTCTACATTAGAGTACATTGACGTCACCGCTTGTAAAATCAATTATATATATAAAGGGACGTTTAAAAATATGGGATATTTGTCGTATTTGGATGTATCGCTCAACACATGCCTCCATTTTACAGGATTAGAAAACATAACATTTGATCTACCTAGCACAAAGATAAAGATTATTAAGGTAAATAAAATACATGAAGCAATGCATCTAAATACAGAATTAAAAATATCACATTTAAAACACTTAAAAAATACGAATCTGACAAAAGTACATGTGGATGGTAATAGGATTCAGTTAGTAGAAAAGGGAGCATTGCAAATGTTACCGGAATCAATTCGTATCCAGTCAGCCTCCGACAATTTTTTCTCTTTTGGAGATTATTTATACGATAATCTCGTATTGCCCGTAGAAATCGCTAACCTTTCAGCTTTGTCCGATTCTCACGAGCCAAAAGTCCAAGAGAAATGTGTTAATAAGAACAACGAAGATTGTTTGACTCATCAGAATAATGTAAACCAGGACATTATTTACCAGGAGCATAACCATTCCATGATTAATATACCGCCAATCAACACTAAAAACGGAATATTCCCGTTTCCTCGAAATCTCAAAATACTTATATATAAGCAGTGCAATCTTCGTTATGAATTAGGATCATACTCTGTATCTGAAAATTCGTTAGAATCATTGGATGCCAGCTATAATATATTCTATTCATGGATTGGTCCACTGCTATATTTTAACAAATTGAAATTTCTTGACCTTTCGCATAATTTCTGTTCAAATGTATCAAATGTGTTTTTCAAGAGCACACCAAATTTACAAATATTACATATTCAGAATAATCTTTTAGGGTTTATGCTTTCTGGAGATGATCATGGACAAATTTTAGAACATGTTCCAAGTCTGACAGAGATAAATCTATCTGACAATAAAATTACAACTTTACCTTCCAAGTTTTTCAAATCACAAAAAGATTTAAGAAAGATGTATATAAATAATAACATGCTGGATAATATTAGCTTTCAAATAAGTCATATGAGTCAACTTTCATATCTAGACCTTTCAAACAATCGATTATCGTCTCTGGACAATGCAGCACGAAATCAGATTGAAAGTATACTACTGCGGAATCATCGATTGACAATTGATTTGAGTGGTAATCCTTTACAGTGTACCTGTGACACAAAACGGTTTATACAATGGATGACTACTACAACTGCCAAATTCCACAACTTATTAAATTATTACTGCAAGCTTTCAAGTAATAAACAACAGACACTCAGTAATCCCCAAAGAGTGCTGGAAATATTACAAAAAGAGTGCTCATCGTATTTAAGCTGGATAATCGGCACAACAGCATGCATCATTTTGTTCATTACTATTCTTATAACGGGTCTTGTCTACCGTAATAGATGGAAGTTACGATACATTTACTATATGACGAAGAACAAGTATCAACGAAGGACAAGAAATTCCGAAAGGGAACCACTCACTTATACATATGACGCATTTATATCCTATGAAGATAATGACGGATGTTTTGTTTATGACAAGTTAATCGGGAAATTGGAAAAAGAATCTGGACTTAAATTGTGCATTCACAAAAGAGATTTTCTCCCTGGTAACGATATTGCTGACAATATTACAGCAGTCATTCACGATAGTCGTAAAACGGTTGTTATACTATCAAGAACATATCTGAATTCATACTGGTGCATGTTTGAATACAACATGGCCAGGTTGGAGAGTATTTATTCCAGAACCAATGAAAATATTCTGTTTTTAGTGTTTCTTGAGGAACTGACACCAAAGGATTTACCACTTATCATAATGGAATTAGTACAAAGTCAGTCTTACATTGAATATCCGAACGATGAGTATGGCGACACTGTGTTTTGGAAAAAACTAAAAGAGGTTTTGATACATTAAGTGATGCAGTAATTTGTAACGCTCTCCTTTGTAGTTTTGCAAATTCCTTTATTTTGAAAAAATTCCACTTTTATTTAAGCTTGCTAAAATTGAGAAGTCATGTAAACCGTTTATATTAACTTGCATTTTCTTTGACAGCGTACGGCGTTGGTGTTAGTTTCGGTGAAGTAAAAACGACGTTATTTTTACAAGAGATCGGTTTTTTTTGCAAATGCATTGACTTTAACATATGCAATAATTTACATATAATGCTTATCTTAATATTTCAAATCCGAATGTTGATCTCCAGAGCTGTCGATTTGAGGCCAATATTGGCCAACTGTACAAACACAAAATTTGAAAATATCATTGTATTATTGTTGAGATATTAGATTTTTCAAAGTATTTTATATTGCTTTAAATAATTGATGGACACAAGGAGCAGTATTGTTATCGCCACTCCATAAATACGGGGCTTTCGAGACAGGAACTCTCGTGTAATTGAAGGTGGAAACGATCTCCTCAGATACCAGTAAAAAGGATAACTTGATTCCTTACCAATTGAAAAACAAAATATTTATAAAACTGAAATGTACTTATAATTTGTCCTTCATGACAATTATTTAACTAAATTTTAATATATCGGCAAACGAATGCCGATTATTTATTTAATTTCTTTTTTTGCGTCATTTTCAATAGCTGCTCTAGGAAAGAATCTTACACATTTAATTCAGATATTCCAGCATTGTAGGATTTCTTTGAGATTTAACATGACACGCTATAAGCAACGGTTATTTCTTTTTTTATTATAAATCTTTGTTGCGATAACTAATGCCCCTTCTAACTGACTGTAAGCAGAAAGTTTATTGGGGACATTTATTTCTGTTGTAAAACAAGTGTTTTTTCTTTCTTTTTTTCTTTTTTATCTTGACATTTAAAGAAATAAGTTCAAAATTTTAAGATTGCATTTTTACTACTTGATAGAGCGATTGAACGAAATAAAAATCTGAGTACAAACTTTAAAAATGCATTAACCATGACATTGGCATGTATCAAGATTCACCAGTTTCTTGACTTCCTAANGTTTGTAAACCCCCCCCCCCCCCCATCCATTAAATCTAATCATACACGAAGAAGTGATACCCACAATTAGCAAATTAAAAGGGTAGAAATAACAAAATACCGAAGTTACTGTGCAAATGATTAGTGCAATCTTCATCCTTTCTTTTAATTTTGTTCTGTTTTTGCCTTTCTGTGTACTATGAGACAAGATTCTCACTAGGTATTTATTGTATTTTCATTTGTTTGGTATGTTTTTTTTTTGTGTGTGTTTGTTGTTTTTTATTTGTTTTCTGTTTTGCATTTCTTGCTTATTTCATTCTTTAACTCAACGCAGCACACATTCTCTATATGCTTTTCTGTGTTTGCCAATTCTCTTTCTGTTTCTTTTTTTCTTTCTACCATTTGTGTTGCTTGATCTGAATGGCTCTCTCGCTTGGACTGAATGTTTATTTCAATTTTTATCGAGTTTAAATCTGTTAGTTTTTAATATGTATAACGATTCGTTTTTCATCTCTTTTTCACGTTTTTCTTGGCAGGCACACTGTCACTGGCAACACTATTGTGACATTTGTCTAACATTCACCCCTTCCCCTTCAAAATGTTGATGTAAATGGGGGTAATAACAAAATTACCGAACAGAGTGGTCAAAAGCCGAAGTCCATGAGACAAAAAGACAAATCAGGTGGAAAACACCCGCAACATTGTCGACCGCAATGGTCCTGACTTGGTACAGGCATTTCAAAAAAAATGATGGGTTAAACCGGTTTGATGGCTAGCCAAACCTCCCCTTCCATTGCGGTAGTGTCCGGTAGCAACTCAACCGCAATTGCCATTGAAAGGTCGTAAACAGTTTAAAGAAAAGATCATCCCAGTATTAAGTAAAGAAAGAATCTTGAATCAGAGTTCGGACCGATTTTTTTCCACAGGGGACTGATACTATTAAAGAAATTTTTGATGATCGTATGAGACGAAATTTTTTGAAGCCTTGATTAAGAAGGCGGTCACGGAGATAACTGTGTCTAATGAGAAAGTCTGTATAATTTGTGCTAGCTCTCGCGTAACGAATCAGCTGTGAAACATACACTCCGTAAACAGGAGAAGCTGGAATATTACTGTCCATGTTAGGGAAATTGATAATTTTGAAATTAAAATCGTCCCTTTTGTCGAAAATTTTAGTACTGAGATGACCCTTTTCGTCAAATTCGAGATGTAAGTCCAAAAAAGATGTAGATCTGGTGGTTTATGTCGTTTCCTTTATCTCTAGTTCTGGCGGATAAATTAATGGGGTCCATTTAGCAAAAGATGCATTATTGATGGAAAGATCATCATCAATATATCTATAAGTGAGATTGAAAGATCCAGCATCTTTTTATAATGATCTTTTACGAGTCTCTGAAGAAATTCAGTCTCGTAAGAAATATAAAAACAAGTCTGCGAGTACACACAATTAGTGCCCATTGGTATGCCAACTTGCTGTTGATATATAGCACCTCCAAATATGACAAATATTTATCAATTAGAAAATCAAGCATACTGCACACCTGTTTTTCATGGTAGCATACTTTTCCTTTTAAATTGGTTTTCGAAAAAAAATGTGGATTTATAACCTAATACATGTACAACAATTTTTTTTGAATCGGCAAAAGCTTTTTGAATGATACTTTTGATTCGTGATTTTAGTTTATCATGAGGAAGTGTCGTATACAGTGTGGAAAAATCAAATGTTTTGAAAGAATGTATTTGAGAAAAAGAACTGGATTTAAGATTTTCCCATAAATCCTTCGAATTTTTAGGTATCTACATGTATCTAGATGTGATTTATGTCACTTTGGGCTTGAATAGTTTCACAGTATGCTTGATGCCTGTCTTTGACTGCAGACAAAATCTTAGTTCAATTGACAATTCAGTAGATAAGCAAGATGAAGATCCTGAGATATATCTATCCTTATATGGATTTTTGTGTAATTTGGTACCCAGTTTAGGTATGATAGGTCTTTATTGTTATTTTTAGTATGAATATTCAAGGAGGACATGAATGACCTGTGATTGGAAAGGATTTCATCTTTGTCAAATGAAACTTTTGTATGTAGCACTACCTGGCGCATTGTGATCAATGCCTAGTTCTTTGATGAGGCAGTTGTAATAATGTGCTTTACATACAAAATCGATGTTATTAGAAGCTTTGTTTGCAGGTACAACAACATATTTGTCATGTAATGTAGAGATGCACTTACTGGCTTCATGATCTTCCCGGTTTTCATGGGAGTTCACACTATGAGTGCCTTAGTTCTTAATGTTATTTTTTTATTTCCGTGCATTGTAGCTGTCTCACGTCCTTGTTTTGTCTTTGTTTTTATCTGTTACCGTTTTTGCCATGTCTTTGGACTTCGATTTTTGTAGTCACCGCTTCCCTTGTTCCTTCGGTATTCTACTGCCGTTGCTTCAAATAAAGACTTAGGTCGATTGTTAACACATCTGCGTAAATTTTAAGATTTTTCTATAAATTGTGTAAGGTCAATGGTCTATAGAGCCCAGTGTGCTTTTCATTTCACAATTCTTGCAATTGTTTTTAGTCTTTTGATATCCACTCTTAAAAATAAATCATGTTTATATGTTGTAATAAACAAATAACTAAATACCGAAGTTACTATAAATTTAAATTCTGCATGTGCCCATTTCGACAACTTATGTCTCTTCAGTGCAGATAAATCTAAACGTTTGAGAGACCATAAACTCAAAGATGTTTAAAGACTGATAGAGAACAAAACAAAAAAAAAAACCAATATGATCTAAATGTAAAGCCAAAATCAGCTAAGGTCAGAGCTTTGCATGAGGGAGATACTCCTCAGTTTTCACCAAAATTCAGATATTGTTAGTTTTCTAATAGGATCGGCTTTCGGGTCAGCACCGAGGTATGGCACGCGATAGTAACAAAAATGCGGTATACCTAGTATTTCGAACGGAAACTATGGGTTTTCGTGCGAAATACCAGGTATACCGCACTTTAACTAGGGGTTTCCGATCGGTATACATAGTATTTCGCCGAAAACCCTGGTTTCCGATTGAAAAGGAACGGAAACTAGGGGTTTCCGACGAAATCCCATAGTTTCCGATCGGTATCGGAATTTCGAGTTTAAACCGAAAACGCTATTCATAGTTTTATCCAATGAGAAACGGGAAACGGAAATCGCTATTTGATATTTAACATTCGTCCAATCAGAAACGGAAACCGGTATTCGGACTTTAATTAAACCAATCAAAATCGTTTATTCTATTTATCGCTTACAATTTTCTCTTTCTTAATTCAATTTTCGGAATTTTTATTTATTAAATGTATTTTGATATTATAAGTTAATAATCAAATAAAGTTGTGCCTGTGATCTTTTTGGGACCCAGATGGATATCAGATTCGCGGGGCATGGGAGGATTCGATCTCGACTGTCTAACCAGTTAAAAGTTGTGAATATCGCCGTTTTTGACTTGGTTTAAAAAATATTCAATTAAGCAAATCTCTAGAGCAAAGATTTTTTTTCATATAATTTAATGTGTATTCTGTTTCGAAATTGAAAAATCATTAAATTTGGAATAAAATAGGCATGAAAAATAAATAAATTAATTAGCATTTTAAATAGCAAAAATCAGTCTTAAAAATAACAAAAAATTAGTGTTTTGAAAATTTTGTATCATAATATACTTTGGAAGGAATTTTTAAAGAGTAAGTTAAAACCGCAGACTAAACATTTTACTATTCATATCTTTTTAATGCTAAAATTCGTGAAGTTTATGCTTTTGCGAATTATAAAATTTCTTCGAAAGGATATTATTATGTAAATTTTCAAAACTCTGAATTGTTTTTGTCAATTTTATACGGCCGTCGAAAGACGGACGTATTATGGTATACCCTCCGTCCGTCTGTCCGTCCGTCCGTTAACTTTTTTGTTTCCGGAGATTTTTTCTGTAACCGTTTGACATATTGATTTCATATTTGGTATATGACTATATCTAGGTGAATTACAGATCAAGTTCGAATTTGGTTCCGGTCGGTTGATTTTGTTCAGAGTTATGGCCTTTGGATTTAGTGAAATTTTGAAAAATATAGGTTTCCGGAGTTTTTTTCTGTAACCGCTTGACATATTGATTTGGTATTTGGTATATAAGTATATCTAGGTGAGATACAGTTCAAGTTCGAATTTGGTTTTGGCTGGTTGATTTTGTACATAGTTATGACCCTTGGACTTAGTAAATTTTTGAAAAAAAAATCAGTTTCTCCACCTTTTCTTTATAATGTGTGAATATGTTGATTTGATATATAGTTTATGATTGTATGTTTATAAATAATGGATTAAGTTTAAATTTGGTTCCTGTTTAATGATTTTTGTGGTCAGTTATGGCCCTTGGATTTAATATTTTTTTTTTGAAAATTCATTTTTTACATATTAATTTGATATTTGTTGAATGGTTACATCTTGGTAAGGCACATATTCTGTTTGATTTTTTTTTTCAATCAAAATTTGTTGTGGTCCAACTGTTATGTCATAAAGTTCGAGTTGACAGTGGACGGGCGTATCATGCGCTCTTGGCGCAGCAGTTTATCAAAGACTGAGTTTAAACCGATGATTGAAAATCTTACTTTTCATGCCTATTCTATGCCAAATTTGCTATTTTTTTTTTTATTTCGCAACATATCAAACTCCTTCGCAAGGATATAATGAAGTAAAATTTTGAAAACACTTAACTTCTATGTCATTTTTAAAGAGTAAGTTTAAAGCGCAGACTACAAATTTTAGTTTTCATACCTTTTAAATACTAAATTTGATGATTTTTTTTTTAAATTTCGCAAGATATCAAAATTCTTCGCACGGATATAATGGAGTAAAAATTTCAAAACACTAAACTTTTTTGTCATTTTTAAAAAGTAAGTTTAAACCGCAGAATAAAAATTTTACTTTTCATAACTTTTAAATGCTAAAATTCATGAAGTTTTCGCTTTGCGAATTATAATATTCCTCCGAAAGGATATTATGGTGTAAAATTTTCAAAACACTGGATTGTTTTTGTCATTTTTAAAGACTGAGGTTAATCCAACTGATTAAAAATCTTCCTTTTAATACCTATTATATGCTAAATTTGATCAGGGAATATACATTACATGTATAATCCCTGATTTGATAATATTATATTTCGCAACATCTCAAAGTCCCTCGCAAGGATATTATGATGTAAAATTTTCAAAACACTAAATTGTTTTTGTCACTTTGAAAGACTGAGTTTAAATCACTGATTAAAAATCTTATTTTCATACCTATTTTATGCTAAATTTGATGATTTTTCATTTTGCAACATATGCAACTCTTTCGAGAGGATATCATGAGGTAAAATTTTTAAAACACTTTATTGTTTTTGTCATTTTTAAAGAGTAAATTTAAACTTTTAACTATAAATTTTACTTTGCATTTCTCTTAAATGCTAAAATTCATGAAATTTTTTAAGTTTGCAAATTAGAAAACTCCTGGAAAGGATATGATGAAGTAAAAATTTTTAAAACACTGAATTGTTTTGATCATTTTTTAAAACTGGTTTTTGTTATTTAAAATGCTAATTAATTAATTTATTTTTCATACCTATTTTTATTCCAAATTTCATGATTTTTTAATTTCGAAACAGAGTACACATCAAATTATATGAAAAAAAAATCTTTGCTCTAGAGATTTGCTAAATTGAATATTTCTTAAACTAACTCTAAAACGGCGATATTCACAACTTTTAACTGGTTAGACAGTCGAGATCGAATCCCCGGATCGAATCCTCCAATGACCAGTGAATATGTTATCCATTCGCACCCCAAAAGTGTCACAGACACAACTCTATTTGATTATGAACTTATAATATCAAAATACACATAGTTAATAAAAATTACGAAAAATGAATTTAAAAAAATGAAATGTAAGCGATAAATAGAATAAACGATTTTGATTGGTTTAATTTAACTCTGAATACCGGGTTTCCGTTTCTGATTGGACGAACGTTAAATATCAAATAGCGATTTCCGTTTCTCGTTTCTCATTGGATAAAACTATGAATAGCGTTTTCGGTTTAAACTCGAATTTCCGATACCGATCGGAAACTTTGGGTTTTCGTCGGAAACCCCTAGTTTACGTATAATTTCTATCGGAAACTAGAGTTTTCGGCGAAATAATATGTATACCGATCGGAAACCCCTAGTCATCCATTTGTTTTCGTTCGAAATACTAGGTATACCGCATTTTTGCTACTATCGCGTGCCATACCGAGGTACTGACTACTGGGCTGGTGAATACCCTAGGGGACTAACAGTCAACCAGCAGTGGCATCGACCCAGTGGCAACAAATAATTAGAAACCGAAGTTACTGTAAATTTAAATTCTGCATATGCGTATTTCGACAACGTATGTCTCTTCAGTGCAGATAAATCTAAACGTTTAGAACTATCACTTTCACCAAACTATCACTATTATATAAACGAATAAAACAGATCTTTGAATATTTTCATTTTCGACACAGGTTTGTCCTTTTGTCGCATCTTATTTGTGATTTAATCACATTCATGAAAAGTGGTTATAAAATGAAAGTACATAATATTTTCTTTACAACTAGTACAAATTGTAGCAATTTTGAGGTATTTAAACTTCCTACATCCATAAAACTTATCCCTACTCTAAATTGTCACTTTTTTTGTCTACGTTCTTATAAAAATAACCATAACAAGCAAAAATTGCGTTGTTATATAACAATTTTACATAAATTCTATCACGATTTGTTATTTTAAATCCCACTTGTTGGCTGAAATTGAATATTTTGTCCTAAATTGATGAAAAATTGGAATTTTTAGCATTTCAGATTTGTCGAAAATTCAATGTTTAATCGTTATATTAGCAATATGAGGATTTATCTGCAGATATGCCGATTTATTGTTCTAACAGATACATACGTTATCTTAAAACACTGTTTAGAAAAACAAGGAGTGCTTAATGTGACTCTTAATACCGAAAAATTTACCCCTACCCCATTAAGATTTAACATAAAATTCCCCCAAAAATGCCTGTGTTAACATATATATGAACAAAACATACTAATATTTTACTCTCTAGCCCAAAAATGCGTTAGATATATCACCATATGCAAGTTTAACGCCAAAATATGGGTAAAATTGATTATTTTGTCGGATTTTAGTGAAAATTGGGAGTTTAAGCATTTCAGAAGTTTACAAAATTCAAGGTTGCATAGTTGAATTTGTCAACTATGAAGCCTATATCTGCCTTTTATTTATGGGCTTTTATTGTAGTTCTTATTCTTGAAGTCACGATGAGGCCCTCAACTATGAGCTATGCTCATTCCTCATAGCAAGTTCAAGAAGCCCCTAGCACTGGTTTGAGAGGAAATAATTGCTAAATGTCGAACAAAGTCTAAAATAAGTCAGAAACTAAAATTTCTTCACACAATTAGTTACTAACATATCATTACTCATTATTTCATTGGCAATTATTAGATATTATTCATATTTTGACGATCCAAAAGTCAGATGGCCGAAGTTTTCCAACATTGTATCACGATTGATAAATAAGGCATTTAAACGAAATCAAATGACGATACTTGCTCATCTGAAAGGGATTGACAGTTAAGGTCATTTTCGCAATTTGATGCAGGAAGAGGGATACATATTTGGTATCCCTAGATCATAAAAAAATGGCGTAAAGGATATTAAATAAGCTTTACTTTGATACCAAATTTCAATATATCTAACTTATCCAGCCCAGTATTCAGTACTTCGGTGCTGATCCGAAAGCTGACCCGAAAGCAGGACATGCTTACCCTTCCGGGGCACCTGATGTCACTCTTGCTTATTGAGAGTTCACACTGTTAGTGCTTTAGTTTTTTGTGTTGTATATGTAACGTTCGTGTGTTTTGTGGGCATGTGGTGTCTTTGGTCTTCCGTCTTTTGGTGTTCTTGCTTTTGCCTTGTCTCTGGACTTTGATTTGTGTAATCTTGTGTTTGTTCCTTCGGTATTCTACTGCCGTTGTTTTATTTCGAACCTTGCAATATCTAAATTTTTGTAAATTTTGTTGAAAACTAAGGAGTATCTCCCTCACGCAAAGCTCTGTCCTTAGCTGATTTTGGCTTTTCATTTAGATCATATTGGGTATTTGTTCTCTATCAGTTTTTAAACATATTTGATTATATGGTCTTCCAAACGTTTGGATTTATCTGCACTAAAGACACATAAGTTGTCGAAATGCGCATATGCAGAAAATAAATTCACAGTTACTTTGGTATTATGTTATTTATTATCTACAGACAATTATGGAGCTTAAAAGATGAAATTAAGGTTAAATCGAAAATACAAGATTTTTGTGTGGTGTACTATAAAATTGTCCCTATACTGTCTATGCGTGCTGGTTGGATTCGTGTCAACATGTTTTATTTTTAAGATGGGATATAAAAGGCCTGAACAAAATCAGTCTGGATCGTAAGTGGGGTGTGCACGAAAAGTGATTTCAGCCCATAGTAGAGTTTATATAATTTTAGGGTAGGTAATTCAATCCTGATCAAAGAAGCTTTTAATGTCACATTGACTAAGAATAGGTCTGTGTTGTTCTATGTGAGTAGAATTTTGACAAAATGTTATTTTTCTTGTAACAATACACCTTATACCCATAATAAGTTCTCCTTTTCAAATATCAGTTATCTGATACAATCTTTAAATATTTGTCCTGATCTTTAATTAGTTTTTCATACACAACCACGGATTTCGACCGAATGCTAAAAACGAATAATTTCTATTCAATAAACTAACAGATATTATCTATAACAGTATATATTGAGAAAGTTTCATATTAAATTCAGATATGCATTTGTGTGACCTTGATCTTAATCGCTAAAGACATTTAACAATTACAATAAATTTGTTGAAAGGAAAAGTTGAATATACAGAAGTCTAAAGAGTATTTTTTCTTTTTTTCTATCTTCAAATGTTACGTAAAAAATGTAAAATCTTCTTGATAATTCGTTAATTCGTTTCGGTGATACAGTCTATCGCAAAAAATAGGTATCCCTATTTGTACCAACTGTGCACCTCTCATAGCAGATTTATTTATTTATTGCTACGAGTCACAATTAATGGCTAAAATTCATAAAGACCCTTCAGCATTTAGTGCATAAATCTAACAATACATATAGATATTTGGACGATATTTTGGCTCTAAATAATCCTGAATTTTCTTAATTTACAGATGATATTTATCCTTCTGATCTTACTTTAAATAGATCCAATAGCAGCAGTGATTATACTCCTATTCTTGATCTTGATATATCAATAAATCAAGGAAAGTTAAACACTAAGGTTTATGATAAAAGGCATTATTTCTCTTTCCCTATAGTTTAGTATCCCCATCTCGACGGCGATGTTCCGTTAGCCCCTTCTTACGGGGTCTACATTTCACAACTTGTTCGATATGCACTGAAAAACTTCTGCATCAAGGGTTTAGATAACTAAATACCGAAGTCACTGTGAATTTACTTTCAGCATATGCGCATTTCGAAAACTTATGTGTCATCAGTGCAGATAAAATCTAAACTCAAAGATGTTTAAAAACTGATAGAGAACAAATAACCAAAGTGATCTAAATTTAAAGCCAATATCAGCTCAGAACAGAGCTTTGCACGAGGGAGATACTCCTTAGTTTTCAATTAAATTTACAAAATTTTAGATATTGGAAGGTTTAAAAAATAATCGGCTCTCGGGACAGCACCGAAGTACTGACTACTGGGCTGGTGATATCATAAATTGATAAAAGCATTCTTGACTTTACCCTGGATTGACCCACTGACAGTGTGACGGGTGCTGTTTAAAGAGCAGGACATGCTTACCCTTCCGGAGCACCAGATGTAATTCTGTTTTTGTTAGAGTTCACACTGTTAGTGCTTTAGTTTGTTGTGTTGAACATGTAGTGGTTGTGTGTTTTGTGGGCATGTAGTGTCTTTGGTCTTTCGTCTTCTGGTGTTCTTGATTTTGCCTTGTCTCTGGACTTTGATTTATGTAATCTTGTGCTTTGTTCCTTCGGTATTTTATTATAGATACATTGACTTATTAATTTAATTTGGTTCTACATGCAGGGCTCTTATACATCAGGGCATTTCACATCCAAACTTACAAAGCGCATAAATTTGTCCTTCCAAACTTATTAATCCATTGAACAAACTTATTCATAAAGGATATAAATACAGCATTGTTGTTAAATCTTTACTTCTGGTTTTTGTTGGCAAAAATATTGATCATCTTCGAAATGCTTTATACCATAATTAAATTTAAACAATTTTTCATATTGGCAGTATTTGGCATTGCACAATATCATGTTCTTCTTTCATAATTTATGATGTTGTTATACCAAATCTAATTAGAAGTATTTCAATTGAAGTTTCATATGTAAGAATGCTTTGTATCATAGTAAATTTTGTCCTTAGCTAGCTGTCAGTAATTGCGAGCATTTGTCCGGACAGTACCTGTGTGTATTGTCTTCATGTTTTATGTACTTCATTGTAAAGGAACTCGTCTTGATAAGTTGGACTTTTTTTAGTTTGATTTTTTACTGTGAGTCTTTTTAAGTATTTATTTTTTAGTCATTCACCACACATAGGGGAGGGTTTGGATCCAAGAAAACGAGTTTAACCCCACCGCAATTTTTGCGCCTGTCCCAAGTCAGGAATATGTTGGTCATTTGTTTGTCCTTGTCTTCTTATAAAATTTTAGTTTCTTGATATTTGGGTTATTGGATGTGGTTTGTTTCCATTGATTTATTCACTTTTTTACCTTTTGGGGGTCATTTAGGGCTTGCTATATGGTGTGAGGTTCCTCACAGTGTTGAAGACCGTACGGTGACCCCTAGATGCTTTGTTTTGGGTCGTTTTAGCCTTGATATGGGATGTTGTCTCCTTGACATTTACCCCATTTCTTTATTTTTTCATATAGGATACCTTTTCACGATAAATTCCAGAGTTTGTAAGAAAATAACTTTTAATTTTTAAGATATATGGATTTTTAAAAGATATTTTTTGAATTTAATAAAAGTTTTACCAAAGGCTATGGAGTAAATGAACATGAGACCATAACGCATATGTAAACTCCAACTGCAACAATTCCAATGAGCTGTATGGCCATCTCGGAAACCAATTCCTCATCAGCAGCACTAGAACCTAAACAAGGGAAACCCACAATTTCAAAAATATTTAAATGTATAAAACCAAACGAAATCCGAAAAGTCTGTTCATCTATTTTGAAAATAAATATTACAATTTTCAAGATATATTCTATTTGTAACACTCATAACAACTCTGCTGTTTTAGCAATTTACTTACAGCACTGGTCAGGTATCATGTGAAATGAGTAATAGATATCCCGCGATATAGTAGGGTACACAAGAGACTTTTTTGAATTTGGGTTTATGGAATCACACACACCTGCATTATACATTTTTGGAAGTAGGAGACATTGGCGCATCGAAATAACAATGTCGTAGAGATCGAATTTGGTCACATTTTATTTAAAATTTACAAAAATCTTATGCAACTAAAATTTGTCGTCATTTTACCAACAAAACCCTCACGAAATTAAAAAAAGAGATGTTCATTTTATACAGGTGTGCAATTTAAAATATTTACACCTGAAATATATAAAGGACGCCTTCAAATATTATAAATAATAATTTCTAAGTTTTTGTTAAGCCATTGCGTAAAGAAAACTTTGAATTAAATTCAAAAGAATTACCTCTTCAAAATTTGATAAAATTTCGACAACATAATCACACTTTTGTTTTTGGTATGACTTAAGTAAATTTCCATGAAAACAACGCACTACCATAAAACGTAATACAACCAATAAAACTGGCTTAAAACCCTATTATATTGTCTACATAGAGAGCGAAATCTACATTTAAATTTGAAAAGATCAATATGTACATGAAAATTCGAAATTCGACCGATATAAAATCTTCAATAAATCCAAATAATTTGATAGGACTTGTTCTACTATCTTATTTTACCTTCATATTGATTAGAATTGTCGCGCTTTGTACGGTGTACAAATTAATCAAGCGATGGAAATTTCAGATTAACGTAAAATTTTGAGGTTTTTACGCAAATTTAGTGCTTTTATTTTTCGATTTCTCTGTAATGGCAGATATGACACCCATGATTTTTGGCACATATGTACATCTGTCTCATGTTCATTTACTCCATATCCTTTCGTAAAATATCTGATAGTTGTGTTTCCGTATAAAACAAAATATTTCGAAAATTTAGGTTAGTAAATTTGCATTCAACGAAAATGTCTTAAAATGTCTTGTTCCATTGCTTATCTTGTCTCATTTGCATTTACTCCATATCCCTTCATTGTTAATTAAATTCATCACCCTTTTTTATTCCAAACTTAAGACCGACAAAAAATATAAAAATCAATAAAAAATAAGTTTCATTCTAGCTAGCAAAACAATATGTTGCGTCTGGACTTACACAAAAATAGCCTCTTTTCAGGATATCAGAGACCCTTACTGATTTCTATAAATCTAAATATACCATATCTAAAGCTCTGTTATAGGGTACCCCATAAAAATGAGAAATTACAAAAATCGCGACCATGGAAACTTCCTACGACAATGAAAAAAAATATGCCATACTATAAAACAAAAATGGGTCAAAGACTCAAATTGCCGGGTTGCGTTTTTTATATATATAATGGGTCTGTGTATTGAATATGTTGAAAATATTGATAAAAAATGACTAAGTTAAAAGGTCTGGAAAAATATAAAAACTAGAGAATGTGTCTGTAAGACACGGATGCCCCGTCAATAAATTAATCGCAAAGGATTTACCCAAGTCAATCATTCATAAAATTAGTTCCCCATTACAGAATTGTGTCGAAATGCAAAATTTAACCAAAGTCATTCAACCATAAAATGTAGGTCATGGAAATCCATTTGTTGCTGAAATGCGCAGATCTCTTTTAGATGAATCTTACAATGAAATATCATGATGCTACAATACATAGTAGTTGAGAAATAGACTTAAATGCAAAACTTAATCAAAGTCACTGAAGCATAATATGTAGGTCAAGGCCACCTAATTGTCAATGATTTGGGTAGTACTCATCAAGGCAATTAATCTGATGAAACATCATTATCCTATAATGTGTAGTTGTTGAGAAATGGACTTAAACACAAAACTTAACCAAAGTCACTGATGCGTAAAATGTAGGTCAACGCCACCTAATTGTCAATGATTTGGGTAGTACTCATCAGGGCAATTAATTTGATGAAACAACATTGTCCTATAATGTGTAGTTGTTGAGAAATGGACTTAAACACAAACATATAAATTGTTTAAATTCTCATACTGTACTGAACCGTATTTGTTACAAAATATACCTATTCGTCATCGTAGTGCCTTTGCAAAATTTAGATGTGGTGTAGCGCCATTAAAAATTGAAACTGGTCGGTATGAAAGGTTAGAATTAAATGAAAGATTATGCATAAATTGTAATGATGTAGAAGATGAGAAACATGTATTGTTAACATGCCCATTGTATGAGGATCTTAGACAGTCACTGTTTATAGATATTACGAGATGTAATAATGATTTTTCAACTCTTTCAAATGATGAAAAATTTTCATTTTTATTCATTAATCATGAAATATGTAATTCTGTTGCCAAAACCTGCAATAATATTTTAATGAGGAGAAACGGTATTTTATATTCTAAGAATTTAAGATGACGAATGTTCATTTTTTATATTTTAAGCATATAGTATGCTGATGAAAGTTTTAATACACATATTGTATATAACCATATATTGTATATAGGTTTTTACACAGTCTCTCATAATTCTTTTAAGAATGGCACATACATGATAGTTTTTAAGTGTATATTCAACATATATATATGTATTATGTATTTTAACTGTATATGATTGTATGTGGTGAGACTTTAATAAAATATTGAATCTGAATCTGAATCACAAAACTCAACCAAAGTCACTGAAGCGTAAAATGTAGGTCAAAGCCACCTAATTGTCAATGATTTGGGTAGTACTCATCAAGGCAATTAATTTGATGAAACATCATTGTCCTTTAATGTGTAGTTGTTGAGAAATGGACTTTAACACAAAACTTAACCAAATTCACTGAAGCGTGAAATGTAGGTCAAAGCCACCCAATTGTCAATGATTTGGGTAGTACTCATCAATGCAATTAATTTGATGAAACATCATTGTCCTATAATGTGTAGTTGTTGAGAAATATACTTTAACACAAAACTTAACCAGAGTCACTCAAGCATGAAATGTAGGTCAAAGAGTCAAACTACCTAGTGAACGCTGTAGTAATAACAAATATCTACCTACTGGCCTACTATTATTGTTCTACCTCTTACAGTTTCTGAGAAATGTACTTAAATGCAAAACTTAACTGGACGTATGGACCGACAGAAGGACGGACAAGGGTAACACTATATGCCCCTTCCACATTCGTGGGCGGGGCATAAAAATATTGGAAATAATTCCATAAAGTCAGGTGCATATCTTCAAACTATACAGAAACATTCTGTGAAGTTTCAAAGGTCAGATATGAAAACTAGGAGGAGTTGATTTCATTAAAATAGGTACCCTTTGTTGAAAATGTCAATTAAAATGACTATGTTCAAAAGTCCGTAAGAAAATGAAAAAAAAATCAAAATGATTCCAAAAAAGGAGGTGCACATCTACAATATATATACAAACATTTTGTGAAGTTTCAAAGATGTAGAACGAAAACTGTAGGAGGAGTTGATTTCACCAAATAGGTACCCTTTGTTGAAAAAGTCGATGAAAAATGACTAAGTTCCAAAGTCCGTAAAAACAGGAAAAAATTTTCAAAAAGAGTCCAAAAAGGAAGGTGCACATCTACAATATATATAGAAACGTTTTGTGAAGTTTCAAAGATGTAGAACGAAAACTGTAGGAGGAGTTGATTTCACAAAATAGGTACCCTTTGTTGAAAAAGTCGATAAAAATGACTAAGTTCCAAAGTCCGTAAAAACAGGAAAAAATTTTCAAAATGAGTCCAAAAAGAGAGGTACACATCTACAATATATATAGAAACATTTTGTGAAGTTTCAAAGATGTAGGTCGAAAACTATAGGAGGAGTTGATTTCACAAAATAGGTATCCTTTTTTGAAAAAGTCGATAAAAAAGATAAAAAATGACTAAGTTCCAAAGTCCGTAAAAACATTAAAAAATTTTCAAAATGAGTCCACAAAGGGAGGTGCACAACTGCAATATATATACAAACATTTTGTGAAGTTTCAGAGATGTAGGTCGAAAACTGTAGGAGGAGTTGATTTCACAAAATATGTACCCTTTGTTGAAAAAGTCGATAAAAAATGACTAAGTTCCAAAGTCC